>CAUYQV010029332.1:0-20959 GCA_963574575.1 Galagoides demidoff | reverse complement strand
GCGCCTGTGGTCCCAGCTACTTGGGAGGTGGAGGCAGGAGACTCGCTTGAGCCCAGGAGTTGGAGGTTGCTATGAGCTGTGATGCCATGGCACTCTACCCAGGGGGATAGCTTGAGGCTCCGTCTCAAAAAAAAAAAAAATTAAAAAACTAATGTGTCTTGAATATTTGATCATGTACCCTAAAAGGTAAAAATATAATTTTCATGATAAAATATTACAAGAATATTTCTAATGAAAATATAATACTTATAATTTTTTACTGTTACTTAAAACAGGTAAGATTCTAGTCATTCTGTTTCTCTCATTTTTCTAGTCTGACATAGTTCTGTGTCTGAGTGCTCATAGGTACCTAAAAAACTTCTACAGTAACTACCAGACTTATCAAGAAACATGAAAATTGAAAGGTTTCTCATCTACTATAAACTGAAAGCCACAGTGCATTAAATCATCTTGGGATCCCTTAGGCCTATAAATTGCTTTTTAAAAATCATTTCACCTCTGCTCCCCTGCAAAAAGAAAAACAAAAAAAAGTTCCCCTCTGAGGCACATATTTTATGTCTATGTCACTATGTCACTCTGGGCCTCTTCTTGTCATTGTCACCAGAGGCCCTTCTGCTTACACCTCTCCAATATTACTCTCTTCTCTTAAATTCACCAAGGAATTGGGGATCCAACTCATTGTCTTTCCTACGTCCTTTGAGTTATTTTCTCTTCTATTTTCTCTCTGCAATTACAAATAACAATTTCTGACATCATTTACTGTGAGGATTAAAACTAACAATTATAATATCTTTATTATCTTTTAAAGATTCCAAACATTATTCATATCCCTTATGTAATCTGGCTTTCATAATAATCTCGTTTTTTTTCTTTTTCATTTTCAAAGGGAAGAAACATGCTCGGAGATGTAGAACTGTTTCCCACCATTTCACAGTTTGGACTCAGGCTTGGTTGCATTTGACCCCAGGTCTAGATGATTCTAAGTCTATCTACTCCCATTCAGATGAAGGTTAAAAACTCAAGAATCTTCAGAGAATGATGCTACACAATTGAATCACAACGTGTCTGTTTATCTCCTTGGTCATGCCATTTGATTTGGATTTTCCTATTCTAGTTTTCCTCTCATCCTACTTGAGTTGGGGAATGTGGTAAAAGGGAGTTATGATTTAAAGTTTAAAATGGTGTCACTTTGAATGTTTTCAGATACAGTGTATCATCATCACAGGTTCAGTGATAAAGGACAGAAATTTTAGTAGTTCAGGTAAGCCTCTGACCTCTCAGTTTTGTATGCAAGTATTTTTTGACCATTTGCGATGTTTGTCCACAGAACTTTGAGACCATACGACTAAGAAAACATGACCTTTCCTTCAAGACACTTATTCTTGAGCATTCTGAGTAATATTAGCATCAAGTGGCCAAGGGCTTTGTCTTGTTAACCATACCTCTATAGTGATCCCTCTGTGCCCTATACAGAGCAGTCATTGTTAATTTTTCTTAAATTATTGAATTAATATAGTGCTTCTAAAGTGTGTCCCAGGATGGTCTGGGGAATCTATGATTCCCTTCCTGAGGGTCTGTAAAGTCAAACTATTTTAATAATACTAAAACATTTTTTCCCATTTTATTCCCATTCTCTTACCAATGTACAGTGATTGTTCCAGAGTTACATGGTATGTGTAAAGTCAGGACTCAGCCTCCTAGCAAAATGTGTACTGGTGCATTGTTGCATTTTAAAAATGACTCAGCTTCAATTTCTAACACTCTAAATATTGATAATATATAACCCTCCTTTAAAAAAAAAAAGCTTTCTGTGGTCCTGAGCATTTCTGAGAATGCAAGGATTTCTTCTGTGATCAAAAAGTGTAAGGATTGTTGAATTAAAAAGTTAAGTATCTTTCAAAAGTGATACAGAAATTAAGTCTTCACTTTCTATAATAATTCCAATTCATGACTCTCATACCCTAGACTAAGATTTTAAGCCAATTTTGTCTTGCTTTCTACTCCCCAACAATTCTTTTATTTCATTAAGGAAAACAATTTTGTACAGATGTTTCTATATGGTTAGGAACTAGTTTTATTACTGTGTGATGAGCCAGAATAATAATAACAAAATCTGCTCTTGAACTTTCATCCTTTATTCCTATGGTTTTTTTTTTAGGTAAAGAAGGTTACATCCAAGCAGAGTAGAGAAATGCATGGGTACCAAATAGAGCTCACCCAATAGTATTCTGATAAGCTAAAATTAAATGGATTTCAGCCAGCCAGGATTTCACAGAGCCTATATGGGACTTTCAAAATGAATGGAAATGTGGTAAGCAACCTTACTAAGGGATCCATCAAACTGAATATATTTGAAAAATAACGAGAGGTACTTGTCAAATGCATAATATGTACAGTACCTTGATAAAATCACTTTGCCATCTTCCTATCTACAGATTGTTTTTCCTTGGCCATTTGCAGGTGAAAAAAAGCCCCCAGTTCCTCTCGGATGCATAAGTGACTCTTTTCTGCCTGGTGGCTGAGAAAGACACAGCCTCTGCTTTTCTCTTTCCCAAATGTGTATCACTATGAAATCCTTTTTATGTTAAAGTGACAGATACAGAAATACCTAACATCTCCAGATTTTCATATGATTTGCCTATCTTCAAAGCAACTTTTACCTTGTTCAGGAATGTTTAAAAATGATAAAAAGCATGATGCATCTTTTGGTCACTTCTCAAATTTTGATTCTAGTTTGGAAAGAGTAAAAGTATGAAACTTGATACATTATAAATCACCTGTGGAGTGATGGATTTTTAATGTGGTTAGCATACCCAGATAAATCAATGGAGATTTTTGCTGCCACTCAAGTAAACTTGAGTTGTAAAGTTCATCAATTTAGTAATAAGGCGATTGATGATCAAATATCTTCTCAAATCCTGTGTGAATAAAGACGGAATATGTATTAGTCACACCTGGAAGGGAAATACATACATATGTGACACATTTTTAAAATAGTCTTTCAACCAGAATTGAACCAACCTTTGATCAAGAGGTAAGATCAAGCCAATAAAGAAAAACTAAAAAACAAACAAACAAAAAAAGTTGAAGCTCAACTGAAGAATTCTGGAAGCTAGTCTTGCCCCAAGAATTATCTGTAAAATTCAGGGCTTATTAAAAACAGGCTTAATTAATATGAAAGCCAAGATTGTACATCAAAGGGGTCTCTGGGACCCCCCCCCCACTCTCACCCCTATCCCAGAGAGTGAACTTGAACTTACCATGGATCTCTACCAGGAATGTTTGCATAAGTGAGTTTATCAGAAAATCAAAACCTTCAGAATTGCCATAAAAAAAAAATGTTTCATATTTGGATGAGTTTAGGAAATGCCAAATACTCGGTCCCCCTCATCAAGTTTCACAATATTTACTAATCCATCAGGGACTCTGAAAACCCCTTCTGGGAAAAATTCTGTCTGATTTTATATAACCCAGCATGTCCCCAAATTTCTATTACCACACAAACTTCTTTAATGTGATTTCAAATACAAATCTCTGCAAGTCATGTTCTGTAGAAAACATTTTCAGAATATTGATCCAGGATCAGAATCTGTCTCTTGGGCTTAGTCTCAACTAGTGACAAGGCAGTTGGTTCTATCCCAGTTAACATTCTGAACTAAGCAGCTCTAGACAGTTGCTCACTTTATTTCTCCTGCATCTACATGCCTTGGTGAGTCCCCCAACAAGGGTCTTTATAGTTCCTCCGATCTCAGGAATGTCACATGGTCATTTCTGCCTTGATTTCCTTCAGCATTTCTAACATCTCATAATAATTTGTAGAGTGATTCACTACCTAGTTGATACAGATAAGAAATCATACAAGACTATCCAATGTACTCAATACTACTATGAAATCAACATATAATCACCTACACATTCATATGAATGGTAAAACATAACTATAGTCCAGAAAGTAGAAGGGACGAGGAGAGAGAGGGGAGGGGAAGGGGGAGGCGGGAGGAAGGAGGGTATTTGGGGTGACCTCACCTAATGTGCATAATGCAATGGTACATTTGCATTAAGAAAAGAGTATATCAAAGGTTGGTTCATTTCTGGTTGAAAGAATATTTTTAAAACTATTAAGAAAAGAAAATATATTAAGAAAAGAATACGTCACCACACCAAATAAGTAAGCGAGGTGATGGATGTGTTAATCAGTTTGATGTAAGCCTTTCACATTGTATATCAAATCAGTACACTGAACCCCATAAATGCATCGATGTACACAGTTATGATTTAATTATAAAAAAAGAGAAATCATACGGTTCTAAATCTGCAAAGAACTTAGGAAATTTAGATCCAGAACCTTTGTCACTTGCCCAAAGTTGTACAACTAATTAGACATTTTATGGGGAACCAGAATTTAATAGAAAGCTCTGCCTAGCAATATGCTATCTTTGGATCAGATTATGCTACCCTTAAAGTAGAAAGTCAGTTCCAACTCTTAGTGATTTTAGTTCTGAAATGGGCTGGGAAAGAAAAAATGTCACTGTGATAGCAAAGGAAGATGATGTGGAATATACAGATAATCCATAATCAAAGCTTCCCTGCAATCTATCATTTGGGGGTCGGCAATAGCAAAGCATATCACTGAGCTCTAGAATCTCAGGGTTTACAGTGTCATTAGTGAGATGCGATGTGAGTTGCTTGTCATGGGTCCTTTATTCCTCTAATACTGCTTCAAGTTTTTGTAGGTGACTGTTAGAAAAAGAATCGCTGTCAAATTCATCAATTCTCTCTCTTATGACCTCGGGATAAAGAGCTCTCACAGCTGCCAGTTGTTAGACTAGATGCTCAATTTTAATGGGTATTCCCCACTTGGATTTTTATCAATCGCTTTATGTCAAAATTGTCACCACTTCCTTGTCTTTATGTTTCTTTTTTGTTAAGAGCTAATTTTAAAACACTCTCCCCATTTATTTCAATGTCATAAAAACCTAAATTTAACTAAACTGCAATGACGATGGTCCTGCACTCCAACATTTATTTGCCTTCTTCTTTAGATGTTCACATCACTTTCCACTTCCACCATTATAACTAACAATTAAATTCTATAAACACTTCGTGGGGCTCCCTGTGGTTACTTAACATTTGCTCATTCCAGATGAGGAACATTATCTTGATCGTTATTCTCATCTTCAACAATGAAGCACTGAGAACCCACATTGTGCATGTCACCAGAGGACGTTTCCTTCCTTATGACATGGCCATCGCGCAATATAATGGATGAAGAAGACTGGAAACAGGGTTTTGGAAAACTCAGGCTTTATTTATGGTCTTGCCCAGGATGTGTTGCCTCAACATGTACTTCTCCAGAAAGACTTGAGACTTTAAAATATAAGTAATGCTTATACCTGCATCGCATGTTCACTGTGATATTATGGGAGACCCTACAATGAAATATAAACTCTTTAGTAACAGTCACTGTTTCTATTGAAGATATTATAGCATAATCTTTTTTGCCAAAATCCCCAACTATGGTTCACATTATAACAGCCTTTTCTCCATTTTCTCCAGGCCTGAATAGCTATGTCTGTTCATGCCAATAATACAAATAAAAAGTAGAAAGTCCAGCCAAACAGCTGGGGCTTGGGGCCTGCATTCGGAAACATTACTCATCTGAAAGCCTTGTTTTCCCCCTGAAATGACCGGCTGCTAACTAAATTAACTAAATTAACTGCTTGTTTTGGCAACATAAACATAAAGTCTTAAATAATTGAGAACAATAAAACCTTTAGAGAAGGGCTCATTTTTTTTAGAATAATTGTAGTTGTTTATATGTATGTCTTAACGATACATATCAGTAAATTTAGTCAATCTAATTATTTTAAAAATATCCAGCCAGTTAAGATATTGAAGTATTGATTGATTTATATTTTGGGGGATCATATTCTGAATTTCTCTTTTTTAATTTCAGAATATTAGGGGTATACAAGTTTTGTTTACATATTTTGTTTGTGTACAGATGAAGTCAAAGTTACAAGTGTGTCCTTCACCCAGATAGTGTGCACTATACAGAGTGATGAATTTATCCATTCTATCCTTCCCCCTCTGCCGAGCTTGGTCTTCACTGTATGTGCACTTAAGGGTCGATCAGTTAGTTCCAATTTGGTATAGAGTATATGTGTTTGTTTCTCCATTCTTGTGCTATTTCACATAGAAGAATGGTTTCCAGTTCCATCCAAGTTGTCACAAAAGATACTAGATTAACAATTTTTTTAATGGTTGAGTAGTACTCCATAGTATGCATACACTACATTTTATGAATCCATTCAGGTATTAGTGGATACTTGGATTGTTCCTCCATCTTTGCAATTGTGAATTGTGTAGCTATGAACATTCAAATGCAGGTGTCTTTTTAATAAATGACCCTTTTTTCCTTTGATTATATACCCAGGAGTAGGATTGCTGGATCAAATGGTAGGTGTACTTTGAGTTCTTTGAGCTATCTCCATATAGTTGTCCATAGAGGTTGTGCTAGTTTGCAGTCCTACCAACAGTGTATAAGTCTTCCTTTCGCTCCACATCCACACCAGCATCTGTTGTTTTGGGACTATGAGCCATTCTTAGTGGAGACAGGTGATATCTCATTCTGAGTTTGATTTGCATTTCCCTAGTCATTAGAGATGTTGAACACTTTTTTTATGAGTTTGTTGGCTCCTAATATCTTAACTTGAAAAGTTTATGTTCATGTCATTTGTACACTTTTCAATGGGGCTTTTTGGCTGTTTCTTGCTGACTTGCTTGAGTTATTTGTAGATTCTGGTTATCAGTCCTTTATCAGATGTATAGCATATAAATATTTTTCCCTTTCTGTGGGTTGTCATGAATTCAACATCATGAAACATGGAAAAATGAAAAACATTCATGCTTAGAATTAGAACAGACAAGCTTGCCCACTATCTCCACTTCTGTTCAACATAGTAATGGAATAAGAGAAGGAAATCAAGGGTATCCAAATCCCAATAGAGAAAGAAGAGGTCAAAGTATCACTCTTTGCTGATGATATAATCTTAAATCTAGAAAAACCCAAAGATTCAACCAAAAGGCTCCAGAAATTGATAAATAACTTTAGTAAAGTCTCAGCTTACAAAGTAAATATACTCAAATCAGTAACTTTCGTATACACCAGCAACTATCAAGCTGAGAATCAAATAAAAGACACAATTAATACCTTTCTCAGGAAAAAACAAAGAAAATAAAATACCTAGAAGTATATTTAACAAAGGTGGTGAAAAATCTCTATGGGGACAATTAGGAAACACTGAGGAAAGAAACTGCTCAGGATGGAAAAACATACCATGCTCATGGATCAGCAGAGTCAACATTTAAAATGGCTGTAGTACCCAAAGTGATCTGCGGGTTCAATGAAATTCTCGTTAAAATACTAATGCCATTTTTTGCACATCTATTAAAAATAGTTCTATGCTTTATTTGAAACTATAGAAGACTCTGAATAGCCAAGAAAATTTTACATAATAAGAACAAAGCAGGAGGCATCATATTATCAGACTTCAGGCTATTCTACAGAGCTATAGTAACCAGAACAGTATAGTACTGGCACAAAAGAAATAGAGAGATATGAATCAGAACGGAGAACCCAGGAACAAAATCATCCTCATTTTCCTATCTGATTTTTGAAAAAAACAGACGCTGAGGAAAAGAATCCCTCTTCAATAAGGGGGTAAAAGACCAAAAAACATCCCACATCTCTCACAACTCAGAAAAAAATAATTCATGAAGGAAAAAGACATAAATCTAAGGCAGGAAACTATAAGAATCCTGGATGAAAATGTTGGAAAACTCTTATAGATACTGGTCTAGGCAAAGAATTCCTTAAGATTCCCCAAATGCAATCACAGCAACAACAAAAAGAATTGAATAGGACCAACAAATGAGACCTGATCAAATTTAAAAGCTTCTGCACAGTGAAGGACACAATCAAAAGAGCAAATTGATTGCACTATTTGTGCCATGACATGTTATTTATTTTAGTTCTCTCCATGCAGTCCCTGTCCATCTGTCTCCTCCATATTTGGGAGGATTATCCTCTCTCCTTTTTCTCCTTCCTCTTTAGTCAGCTTTTTCTAGGAATCTGCCCTAACCTTGACCCAAAGCCCTTCTACCTCATCTCTTGACCAGGACCAGGCAGCTCAGGATTAGCAGTGGCAAAAAAAGACCAGAGAGAAAGAATGGCCCCACCACCAGGACTCTTTCCTCACTTCCCCCAAATTTCTAAGGATAATTTGGTTTCCTATAATTCTCTCAACTTCCTGCCAAAAATTTTTTTTTCCTTTACTGGGATCCCATTTTACTCCATATCTCAGAACCTCTTTTCTGCCCAGATTCTCTTACAGAATGTTTATGACATAGTGTACAAAATAGGAAAGAAAGAAAAAGAAACAAACTAGTTTTTCCTACTCTCATACTCAACACAACATTCAACACAGAACACTTCTGTAACCAGATATGTAGTTTTTATTCTTTCCCCAAACACCAAGTAATCTTCCCACAGATACCAACTAGATGTCCTATAATTCAATGCAATGAGACACTATCTACCTAGAGTCAGTCATATCCTATGGATTAAGAGCTTAGTTTTCAGCCCCACATCAGCCACCATGACAAGTAGTAGGTTTTCACCCATAACTTCCGATTCCCATGACCCCATCCTTGGGTTTGATTAATTTTCTAGGATGGTTCATAGAACTCAGGGAAATACTGACTTTTGTTCATCAGCTCATTATATTATAATAATGAAAATATGATAACGTGGACATATAACTATCTGAATGGATAAAATACATAAGAGAAGAAATGTGGGAAAGGGTACAGAGCTTCTGTGCCCTCTTTGCCACCTTTGTGTATTCCACAATCTGGAAGCTCTCTGAACTATGTACTTTTGAGTTTTTATGAAGGCTTTATTACATAAGCATGATTGATTATACCATTGGCCATTGGCAATCAACTTTAACTTTAGTCCTTCTCCCCTCCCCAGGTATTGGGGGATGGGGCCAAAAGGTTCAACCTTCTCTAATCATGTGGCGATTCCTTTGACAACCAGTCCCCATCCTGATTCTGTCTAGGAGCCCAGCAAGAGTTGTGCCTCATTGGAATAAAAGATGCTCCCATCATCCAGGAAACTATAAAAGTATCAGGAATTCTGTGTCTGTAACCAATGACAGATTCTCTGAATGCCCCCGCTTATAAGAGTTTTAGGAGCTCTATGTCAGGAAGCAGAGATAGATGATAGATAGATAAACATTGCGTTTTTTATATATATGTATATTTGTATATATATATTTATATGATTATATATTATAAAATTATAGTATGTATAATAACATTATATATTATATAATTTCACATATATATCTTCATTTTGGCCCATTGAATATGTAGATCTACAGTGATCACAAGGTTCTGTTTTGCTTCCTGAGACTAGATATCAAAGGAAACACTTTTTAGTCTTTGTCTCACTTAAATTCCTAGGCATGTAACACACAGGGCAGGCCCCTCCTTTTTTGAAATTCTTTTTCTATTGGCTCTTGGCACAACTTTTTCCTCATTGACCAATCCTTTCCCATGTCCTTTGTTCTCCTCTTTCCTCATCCTTCTGTTCAGTTGTTTCCCAAATACCAATTCACACTTCATAGCTTCTTTCCTTGTAATCTTGCCCTGGGTGTTCCCACTCAATATCTCTAAGTTCTGTCCCCATTTTCCTCCTGAGCTCCACACCTGTGTAATTCAGTGCCTGAAAGTCAGCCATTAAAATGACTAAACTCTGGTACACCTAGAAGGCAAAAGAACAAGTCATTGAAGAAACATTTTCCCCATTATGGGAAAGATGACCAGACAGCCTCACTTAGTTATATAAATACAAAGCACGTGGCCTGAATGTAACAGCACCTTTGGGATCATTTTATCTGTATTTGTGCAGATTAACAAGCCCCTGTCCAGTTTGGTATGCAGAGCTCAAAGGAGGGGTTGTTTCATTTGCAGAAGCAGCACAGGGATTTTCTAGTGAGTGGAAGCTTAAGACTCCTAACACCTTCCTTGCAATATTGAAAGCTGGAATGTGTGCTAGGGTAGCTCAAATCCAGGATCTATGTCAGAGAAGAGACCCAACTCTCCTGGAATATTTCCATTGAGGTAGAAGAACAGGTGGCCATGGGACTGGCCATCACCCTGAATTAGCAGGGGGAGAGAATGTAGATGATGTTCTGGCTCCCAGGATTTATACCAACCCAGTATTCTGGGAAGGAAGTGGGGTCTGATTGCACACACAAGTTGACTATCGGGGCCCATTGAACACATCAGAATCCCAGCAGGATCTTGCCTGTGTGTCATGAGCTACTCTTGACTAAGCACCTTCTGGAGTATGAAGTTGTCATCCCCCAAAGGATCTATACTACTGGGGCAGAAAGCTGCTTTGGCACCTATAGTACCATCCAGAATAGAGGACTTAGGAAAAGGCAACTTAGTTACGGCACTGTAGACTCAAGCATCACCCCTTGGACACATACTTTTTCATTCTAGACCATGATTCCTCACCATAAACATAAAACAACTGAAGAAAACTCCTCCAGGGGTCCTCAAACTTTTTAAACAGGGGGCCAGTTCACTGTCCCTCAGACCATTGGCCGGACTGCAGGCCCCAGGACGAGTTGGCTGCTAAGCAGGACAGGCAGCGGCAGCAAAAACACCCAGTGGGCTGGGTAAACGTCCTAGGTGGACTGCATGTGGCCCATAGGCCATAGTTTTAGGATGCCTGACTTAGATAAAGCCTCACCCATCAGAGAGACTTCTTTGCAGAAAGTGGAAGGGAGATGTATTTAAGAGTTGTAAGTTGCTAAGGAAACTAGGCCGGTTTTTGTTATGGCACTTTCCTAACTACTCACAATTCTAGAAATACTTATCTAAGGCAGTGGGAGCAAATGGAGTCTCCCAACCTCACTCTCAGGCCTAACTTTTGACTGGCATGTTGTTAGCTCCTCACTGATTTCCTAGGAGTAGCCAGGTCCACCCTAAGTGATATGTCTCAACAGCAAGCCTGTTGCTATGGTTTCCAGCCTTCAGAAAGGACTCCCATCTGAGTTAGTTTAGTTCAATGACCTAGGTGCAGTAAAGGAGAGACTTCCCCTCCTGTCCTCTGATACTTCACTGAAACCTGAGCACTAGTAACTAACCAGGAACACAGGGATTCCTGGACATTTTAAGAAAGAGAAAAGGGGCCCTTTGGAAGAGATCAATTTTACTCCCACTCTTTGGTAAGATGTAAATTCTAGTGTTACTTCTCTGAGGCTCTAACCACAAGCACTCTGTAACTTCAGATTACCCACACATGTATCTATGGTGCCTATCTACTAAGTGTACCCGATGAGACACATAACACTTGTACCTGACACTCAAAATATTCCTATGGAGTCTACCTTTCTTCTCTTCCCAAATGCTTTCTTCTTCCTGATTATTTTTTTATGAGAATGACATCACCTAAAATCCCAATCAGACAAGACTCCACCTTTGTCCTTATCCCCACTCTATCTTTACCATCAGTCCCTTTCTCTCTGTAAAACTGGAAAGCCCTACCTTCTCACCATCATTCTTGTCAACTGCTCATCTCCACAGCCACTGCCCCAACACACTCTTTCCTCCCTCTGTCCACGGTAGCCTGTGACTGCTGCCCATCTAATTGGCTTTCTGTGGGCATGTCCTTGTGAAATCTTCTCCACTCTGATGCCACCTTATTCCTTTGCATAGAACCCTTGGATGGTCCCCTATTAGCTCTAGGATTAAGTCCAGACAAATAAGAATGTCAAATAATACCCTTTCCATCCTGACCTTTTTCTACCTTTCCTGATTTCATTTATCTCCACGTCCTCCTTCTGTAAATATGGAGTTATTTGTAATTTCCTCAAACCAAACTTGGGGTTTCATATTTCTGAGACACTGTTTATGTGGCTCCCCAATCCTGGAATCCTCTTAGCTCACTTCTTCGATGACTAATGCCTCCCCATTCATGAAAACTCAGTTCACTCTTTCTCCTGGTGAAGACTCTTCTACCCCTCCTCCCATCAATGAGGGGTGAGAGATCTCTCAGATCTACCACCACCAGAACACTTAAGTCACAATATAGCAATAATTTTATTGTCTCCCATTCATTGTCAGTTTCTTGTAAGCAAGGCCACATTTTATGTATCTTTGAATGTCCAGTACTGAGAGAGTGCCCTGCCTACACTTGGCACTTAATCATAGTTAGCTAAATGAATGAGTGAATATAAGCAGGAAAAGGATGAGAGAGGTTTATGCCTTCCCAGTCTGTCCTTATTTGTTACTAATAAACCTCAAAAGGACTTTTTTTAAAGTTGAAAGGAAGTCTGAGACTGCACTCTTCTGCCTAAAATGGAAGAAACTCAGCTGAAAATAGTCCACAAAAATCATAACTTCATTGTTCACTCCGAGTGTCCCACCCAGATGACATTAATGTCATTTACCTAGCAGGGCTGGAAGAAATTAGATGAGGACAGGAAACAAGGCAGAGAATTCTTTAATCATAACATCTAATTCCCAATCATTAGCTAAAATATTGCTAGGCAAAATTCTTCAATGTGGTTGAAGACAGTCACTAGGAAGCAAAAGGTAATGATGGATTAAAGTAAGAAATTAGAAACTTTTAAGTTATATCCATGTTCCCTGAGGACCAACTCCAAGGACAGTCTTAATAGGTTGGGTAGAATAGATAAAAATTTACTAATGAAAATTCTAAATAAGAACTAAGACAGTGATCATAAATTCTCATTTTTATATTAATAATTAACAGCAAGTATGTCACTGTACATCTTTTTATCACTTTGGCAATCTTTCAAGTAAATGTAACAAAGCCCTTATATTGCTTTCTTTTTCCATTTATCTTCACGGTTTTGCCGGTAATAGTTAGTATATGAATTATAAAAAAAAGTCCTTCTAGATTTGAAGTTTTGTGAAAACTTTAATGCCATTCAATGTCATTTCTCTTTTGCCTTCTTGCTTTCCTTTCTCTTTCCACTTTCTCAGCCCTTCTAAATCACATAACCTCATCCTTTTTTAATCATTCACCTTTTGTTCTATGATGTGTCTTTCATTGATTATCAGGAAGATTGAAGGTCTATGTCAAATTAAGGGAAACTTCCATAGTTGGAAACACATTTTTCTTAGGTGAATTCAGATACTTGAAACTCAAGGTCACTTACTTCTTGAGATAATCTGAATATTCCTAACATTCTAAGGTACAAAAACACCTAAGAACAATGACCTTTAAGTCAGGGATGGGGTAATTGATCTTAAATCCATCTACCATTCATTCTGGGCTCCAGATAGGTCTTTTTGGGCCTAACTCAGAGAATATTTTACCAATAGACCACAGGGACATCTAAGCTTCCATAACTAACCCACATTATGCAACTTAGAATAAATGTTTTAAGTTTGCGGACAGCATAAAACATGGAAAGTAGTTAGTTCTGTTGAAGATAAATTTAAAATGTGTAGGAACTATATTTCAGAAGCCAGATTATAAGTCCCCAGAAAAAGCCCCTCCATGGATTTAATCATACAGACAGCAGAGAGAAGGATCCTGTCCTTCAGGTGGCACATGAGCCCCCTTAAGGGGACCGAAGGTGACTTCAGTGATGAGGGGGAAAACATGCATCATTCATTCTGTAAACATTCCACAGGCACCTCCTATATAGGCCAAGCAGTTTATTAAGCACTTGGAAACAAAAAGATACTGAGATGTGGTCTCTGACCCAAAGAACAAAGGGTAGGGCAAAAATAATTAAAGCTGAATCAACAAATAAAATGTGTCTAGAATAAAACAACTGACACTTCCTCTGGGCCAAGCTCCATCTAAATGGTTTACACAATCAGTCCTATGGCTCTCTATGAGGAAGACTACTGCTATGACCCTGTCTTACAGGTCAGAAAACTGAACCTTCAACCAGTTAAGGAATTTGCACAGGGTCACAAAGCAAGTAAGCAGAAGAGCCAGTGTTTGGACCAAGGGAGTCTAGCCCAGTAATGTGCCAATAATGGCAACCCCACACTGCTTCTCAGTGAGAACAACTGACAAAGGGTTAATGTTTAAGATACAGAAGGATTCCCCATAACCTAGCAAGACCAGGTTTCCAAGTGGAAAAATTGGCAAATTATATGACAAGAAATTTCTAATAAGTTTAACCTGAAATAGAAAAGGGGAATTTGAAGATATGCTCAACTGGACGGCATTGAAGGAAACTGAGACCACTTATAGCTTTCAACTAGGTCATCCTGTTTCTAAGTATACATCCCTAAGAAACCTTCACTGCGGTACACAAAGGAATATATTTAAAGATGTTCATCATAGCTCTCTTTGGTGGGAAAAGCAAGAGTTTGAAGCAACCTAAATGGATATCAAAGGGAGAACATGAAGTTACATGTCTATAAATGAATATAGAACTCAGAAAAATTATAATAAATAGATCCACTGTGTATATAAAGCAAATTTCAAAACACAATGATGAATAAAAGGGTAAACAGAAAGAATACATAATGTGATAAAATAATGTCAGGTATTTTAAACTACATGTGACATAACTGTACATATGTTCCACAGATAGCCACATATGCAAATGAGGTTGTGGAGGTAAACTGAAAGCACACAGGTTAAATGCACAGAAGATTCAGACACTTAGGAAATTCCTGGGTGAAAAGCTGTCATTCTTAAATAGGATAAAATAACAACAATGATGGCTAGAACTATGGAGTGCTTATTACTTCCCAGGTATTATTTCACAATAATGAGTTGGGTACTATCATTACCCTAATTTCACAAAACAGAAAAACTGAGTTGTTGGCTGGGCACCTATAGTTCAGTGGTTAGGATACCAGCCACATGCTCCTGGGCTGGTGGGTTCAAACCAGGCCCGGGTCTGCTAAACAAGCAAACAAAAAGCAGCTGGGCATTTTGGCAGGTGCCTATAGTCCCAGCTACCAGGGAGGCTAAAACAAGAGAATCATTTGAGCCCAAGAGTTTGAGGTTGCTGTGAGCTATGACACCATAGCACTCTACCAAGGGTGACAAAGTGAGACTCTGTCTCCAAAAAAAACTGAGTCATACAAGGCTAACTATGTTTCTCCTGATCAAAGAAACTGTAGATGTCAAATATGGGATTTGACTTTAGCAATCTAACTCCACAGTCAAGGCTCTTAATTACTTTATTGATACAATTATTATATTTATAATACACACATACACACATTTATTAAATCCCCAAATTAGTGACAGGTTAGAGTCAGAGGACAATGTCCAAACGTTAGTTAAATGAGGTGTATGAGAATCCATAAAATGTTCTGGATTAGGGGAGGCTGTGCTGGAGGCTCAAATGAACACCGTCCTTCCATAGACGTTTGAAAGATCATTGTGACAAAGATGATAAATGGCTCTTCTGCTTCCACTGACCCCATCGGACAAATTGAATTCAGCTATGAAATGAAGGATTTGAGTAAAACATAATAGGATGATAAAGATGGATTATATTTTTCGGTTTCTACCATGTGCCATTAACTGTGTTAAGTGCTTGTGTATGCTGTATCATACTTAATCTTCACCTTGGACTCACATATGACGAGTCTCATTTTACAGACATGAAAAGCAAGACACAGGGAGGCTGACTGCCTGCTCGCCTTTGCACCATCACATGCTGTAGAGCTCTGACAGGAACTCATCTATTCCAAGGCCAAGGATCTTTCCATTGCCTCATTTCCGACATAGGTCAGACAGTCATCCAGTCCTGTGATCTATGGATACCAGTGTTTCTACCTCTAAAGAAAATGTAACACTTATTCCTTCTTTTCAGTATAAACATTAAGTCTCTTACACATCAGCTATTTGAGAGTGGCTACTTGAGTCCAAAAGATTTTCCAGGGACATGCAGAATCTTTCATCCTTTTGACGAGATAGTAAATTTGTTTTAAAACAATTGACTTTCCACTTTCCACTTATGCTTATTTCTATTTTTCCACTGGCCTAAAAATGAGCAGGTTTTCTTAAGCCAGTGAAATGTAACCCCATTCTGGGACTTCCTCCTTTCTCCGGAAGCTGTCTCCTGATTCTGAACAAATATGGGCTTTATTTCTCTATTTCTCCAGCATCAAGCTGCTTTGACACACAAAGCAAGTATTCCTTGTGATACCTGAGGGGAAAGAGGAAAGAAAAATAGATGGTTGCGACTACTCCATATTTATCAAAACCTACTCGACTTTTTGCCAGGTACGAGGGTGCAACCTGGCATAGTTAACAGAGAAAGGGGCTTTGAAGTTAGACAAACCTGACTGTGACTCCCAGTTCTGCTGTTTACAAACTGCATGACTTTGGGCAGATAATTCTCCAGCTTCATTATCACAACTTTAAAATGGAAGTAAAAATACCCACATTTTTGGGTAATGTTGAGGATTCTAAAATACACATGCTGGGATATACGTCCTCCGTGACTTCTTATCAACATCAGAATCCAGAGTTTTTAAACAAAGAGGCAACTTTGGGTCATACTAGTTATACCTGGATGTTTTGTAAGAAAAATAAGTTTCAGCCGAAGGGCAAAATGACTTGCCTGAGGTCCCACAGCCAGCTTGCAGCTGAGCCAGGCCTGAAACAGAAGCTTCTGACCGTGACCTCTCCTCTCTTCCCTTTGATGCCTCTCGCCCTTTTCTGGTATTTTTATACTTTTCACTGTTCTTACTTTTTTGGTTCCTAACTCTTTGCTCACACATGTATTTTTATTCCACCATGATGGATCATTTATCTAGTAATACCTGCAACATCTGAGACCCATTTGGAATCTGAAATCTACTCCGATAACCTCAGCGCTCACTCCTCGTTGCCTGGTTTCTGTCATATACGAACATGCATATGGTATTTGGTAGTATTTTTTTTAAGTTCTTCAAGACTATTTTGCATGCATCAATTCTTCCCAGCCTTGAAATCTTCATGCTTTATGTAATTAATTTATCATAAGAGGAATAATGTTAAAAGAAATATCCTCTGAGTATAAATGAATCTGAAAAACTGTTGCAACAAGTCACAGCAGTGGTAAGACTATTGCTGAGCCCCGGCTTATTAGAAGGCAAAATAAACAGCATGCTGCATGCTGACTTCATCTTCATTAAACATTCATACTGGAAGGGCTTACCTTGTCTACAGCCAAGATGTTATCCTTTGCAGAAGAAGGGGAAAAAAATTTAAAAAGGATTCCCTAAGCTAACAGACCGCAAGTGTTTCAGGAGTTTGGGAGAGCAGTGTTATAGAAAATCTTCCAATATGTGAGCCTAAGCAGTTTGGCCTTCAAACAATTTGAATCACCTGGGGGCAGGATATGATGGTGAGGGAGGCATCTAGAGAGGAGAATGAACTGGCTTGCACCCTACCATGCAGAGAAATGTAAATAAAAGTTGGAGAGGCTTTCATGTCACCGCCATCATGGTATGTGAGTCCACTTGGCCTAATATGTTAAGAGGATTAGCACTAAAGCTGCATGAACTTTGAAATAGCCCAATGAAGCTTATGTGCTTTCCCGTTTAAATTGGTCTTCAGCAAGACCTCTCTGATCATCAGGAATTTGGCAGCCTGAGCACTCCGCCACATTCTCTGAACAAGGTTGAGCCCCCTGGGTGCTAACAATGTAGTGCCCCTTTTTATTTGGGGTAGAGGTGGAGAGGGAGTCAGGAAGCAAAAGGGCAAGCGTCACGATCAAGGTCACAGTGAAAGCCAAAATATAACAGATTGCTCTTCCATGCGTGCACGAAAATCAGAAGTTTTAATCAAATTAAATTAAAAAAAAAAAAAACCCCTGCAGTTGCATCTTGCTTATGGTTGGCTTAAAGGGTCAAAAGAAAAGCCTGTCCTGACCCATTTAAACAAGATGAGGTTTCACTGGGTAATGAATGTCATTTCTTTGTAGGAATAGAGGTACTGTGCTGCGAGATTCATGTGGAAAACTAGTTTAGAAGAAGAATGGGAAATCTTATAGTAAAATGACTCAGTAGAAAAATCCCTAAAACTATTACCTTTAGATTTCAGCTCAGCAAAAATGGAGCTTGGCACCAACTAAAGAGGTGCATTTCAGAATCTTCCCATCAGAAGTTGGTCACTACACAACCCAGATAACGGGGCCTGTCCTGTCCAGAGGGGTGTCTGGACATCTGCACGTGGTTGGGCATCTCAGTTTCCCTGTGAGTATTTGACAGCGCAAAGGCATGGTTGTAGAATCAGTGCAGTAACTCATACACTCCCAACAAACAGGCTAAAAGCAACAACAACAACAAAACCCTGCTTTAAGACATGCCACCTACAGGCATGCCCCCTCCAGACACAGATTTCCTGGGACCTTTTGCTGAGGATGCCAACAGTTTTGGAAGGCGTTTACATGAACTGCTTCATTCAGAAAGCAGCTGGGGACTGCATTCCCTGGGATTCTCCTGGGTCTCCTTTGAAGCTCCTGCTTTCGCTTCAAAGATATCAAATGACAGGAACCTTTCTTTGTTTCCAGAAGGAGGAAAAACATGTGAGGCCTGCTTAGCACTTGAGCCAGTGCTATGTCATCATCGTAAAGGACAGTCACTGAGAAGAGCAGTCAGCCCAGCAAAAGAAATTCTACAGAATCGATAACATTTGTCAATAGAGGAGAAAGCTCCTGGTTTCAGAGGCTGTTGTTTTCCACAAAGTGAGGATGATCCAGATCATTGAAGAACATAAATGGGGTGGGGGTAGGAGAGATAGCAAGTTCTACTTGCCAGCTTTGCAGTATTCATCCAGAAACAACAGGCTTTGTGTCTATATTTCCTTCTGGTCTTTTGCCATAGCCAATGAGTTTATGTAATCACTCTATCATGTTCTCTTTTTCCTATTCTGTGTCCCTGGTACTAAGTGAATTCATGAGAAAATCAAGAGCAGGTTTGACAAAACACAAAATCAGTTAAAGAAGCAATGAATTTTTTAGCAGAAAATGTATTGCATTTTTAACAAACCATGACTTCTCCGCTGAAGAAGGATCAAGTGCATGGGCTGAAATGCTTGTGATCATCATAGATGTATTTTCATTTATAATCATGTCCTATGAAGAACATTGCTGGGGCCCCATTGTAGACAGACAGGAACACCCACAGAGCCATGCAACATGCAAAGCGATTTCATGCAAAGTATCCTTAGGGACTTTCTTGAAGGCTTTTATCTAAACCCAGCACATAATATGTGTGCTCCAGACATATTGTACAAATTCCTCCAAATATGATTCTGGGAATTAAAAGTTGTCATAAAAATAAAGAAATTGTCAACTTATTTAGCACTTAAAAATTTATCTGTATTTTATTTAAGGGTTTGGGTCTCAAGAAAGAATGTTGGCTGACCAGGCAGTTCTTGGTTTCTGGCATAAAGGTGAAATACCAGATCTGTCTTTTGATATCCAGCTTCACTATGCTATGTGGCTTGTAAGATGACTTGCAGGGCTTAAAACATATAAGATGAGCAGTTTTTTCTTTTCATCCAAGTTTATAGTCTTCGCCTGACCCAATACTCTTCCCCAAGTTCACCAGGTAAAGAACACGAGATTATTAACCCTTGAGAGCATGAATATACAAATGGACCACAACCAGCCCATAAATCAAACGAGACCTCTGGGCGGTACCTGTGCCTCAAAAGGGTGGGGCACCAGCCCCATATGCCAGAGGTGGCAGGTTCAAACCCAGCCCCTGTCAAAAAAAAAAAAGAGAGAGAGAGACCTCTGACCTGCAGTTACCAGCAACCTGTTCAGGAAACTCACCTTTAATCCATAATAATCAGCCCAAGAAGTCAGAGTACTGTGTGTAAAACTTATAGGAACTCGGACTGCTATCTCTAGAAATAGCAGCAGGATATCAAATAGTAACCTTTGTCACAATTAGCTGAAATGGCTAGGACTTCGTTAATATCTAACAGCTTCCCTAAATTTTAATCCCACTGCCAATTTAGGACCAATCAGAAATAAACCAAATAAGTACCCCTAATCAGCCACAAAGAATTCCCCATTTCTACTTAGGTCTCCTCCAGCTTCCTGTTGCCAATAGCCTGCTATCAGAGCAGACCTTAAACGTTCTCTTTTTTCTACTCCAAAGCTTACCCGCTCCTGGACCTGGCCATTGAGTGTCTGCCAGAACACAATTCATAGTGGTGAACTTCCTTGCTATGGAAAGCTCTGAGTAAGTAGCCTTTGCTTATTCCCATTTGGTTGATCTTAATTACCACAACCCATTGGTTCCTGTATAAGAAATTTGTTAAGGTTCTCTTTGTGATTTACTGATTCTAGAGAACAATAACCCTATCATTAGATTTATCTATTTGGGGATAGAGGAAAAAAAATCCCATGCTTAGGGTTTAGATAGGGAGTCAGCATGCAGGTATCACCCTGTGATTGAAAACAGGGGAATACTAAGTAAAGGCATTGGTTATGGAAGAGTTGTATAATTGCTGGGATTGAAGGGAGGAATGTTTCAAAGGCAAAAATGGAGCATTATTTTTATACCAAGATCAGAAATTCACAGCCACTCCTGGACAAGATCCTGTAGCCGACACGGGCTGCTACTCTGATGAAATCGTACACTACTCCTAGGCAGAAAAATGGGAGCCGAACTCCCACAAGGATGTTAGAACCTGCACCTACCAGCTCTGCAGGTGTCTGCCATTGCTGTGGATACCACAGGCCAAAGAATTCCAATATGGTTTTTTCTTCTTTCTCTTTGGAATCTCCTTCCAGGCCCTTTCTTTGGAAGGGCACTCCAAATATATCCTCTTGATGATGCTAGTTTAGTGATATCAACTTTAGGCCTGCATATTATACCAATAATTATATTAATATATTTGCAATCTCTGTGCCCTGCA
>CAUYQV010029328.1:0-13270 GCA_963574575.1 Galagoides demidoff | reverse complement strand
CTCAAGCTATCCCCCTGGGTAGAGTGCCATGGCATCACAGCTCATAGCAACCTCCAACTCCTGGGCTCAAGCGAGTCTCCTGCCTCTGCCTCCCAAGTAGCTGGGACCACAGGTGCCTGCCACAACGCCTGGCCATTTTTTTGGTTGCAGCCATCATTGTTGTTTGGCAGGTCCAGGCTGGATTCCAACCTGCCACCTTAGGTGTATGTGGCTGGTGCCTTAGCTGCTTGAGCCACAGCCGCTGAGCCTTTTTATTTTATTTCTTATAGCATAAGTGTGTACATTAATGCAACCATGGGGTACAGTGTGCTGTTTCCATATACATTTTGAAATACTCTCATCAAACTGGTTAACATAACCTTCATGTTATTTTCTTAGTTGTTGAGTTAAAACATTCATACTCTGCTTTTAGAAAGATTCACTTGTACCCTTGTAAGATAAACCATAGAGGTGACCCCACCAATCACCCTCCCTCCCCCCTTCCCGTATTCTAAGGCTATAATTAGGTTATGACATTCCTATAAAAGCTATGAATTAGTTTCAAAGTAGGGCTGTGTACATTGGATACTTTTTATTCCATTCTTGAGATACTTTGCTAAGAAGAACATTTTCTAATTCCATCCATATAAACATGAAGGAGGTAAAGTCTCCATCCTTATTTAGGGCTGCATAGTATTCCATGGTGTACATGTACCACAATCCGTCCAAGATCTTATAATGAAATGGGAAGGAGGTGGGATTCACATAAGTGAATCTTAAGAATGGTGAGATAGATAATTACAGAAGCTTGCACAGGAACTACTGCTATACAAAGAGGGCATGAAGAATAGAGTTTTGCATAATATGGGAGCTGAGTCAAGGTACAGAGGGTGCCAAAAATGTACACACATTTTAAGAAAGGGAAAAACTATTAAAATTGTATAATATATACTGATAACGCTTGTTACCTTGAATATTGGATCTTGTATCTCTTGTATTGCTGAAGTCAAATGTGACTTAATTATTACAATTTTAATACAATTTTTTCCTTTCTTAAAATGTGCATACATCATTATTTTTGGCACCCTGTGTATTAATAGAAGGGGCGGGCAATGAGCCAGGAGTCTTGAAAGATGGTTTGGCCAAAAATTTCCCTAAGATAAAGCTTTCTACACTTTCCTTTGACTCCCAGGTCACCAGGCAATCTTGGATCAGTTGAACTTTAAGAATAGTGCCTTTAATTCAGTAAATATTGAACACCTCCTGTGAATAGCTCTTTGTTAGAAGTTAAGCTGGAAAGGCGGTGCCTGTGGCTCAAAGTAGTAGGGCGCCAGCCTCATATGCTGGAGGTGGCAGGTTCAAACCCAGCCCCGGCCAAAAACTGCCAAAAAAGAAAAAAAAGTTAAGCTGGAAACACAGAAAAAGAACATTTGGGCTGGGTGTGGTGGCTCACGCCTGTAATCCTAGCATACTGGGAGGCTGAGGCAGGAAGATTGCCTGAACTCAGGAGTTCGAGATCAGCCTGAGCAAGAGCAAGACCCTGGCTCTACTAAAAATAGAAAAACTTGCCTGTGTGGTGGCACTTGCTTGTATTCCCAGCTATTTGGGAAGCTGAGGCATGAGAATGGCTTGAGCCCAAGAGTTTGAGATTGCTGTGAGGTAGGTGACACTATTGCACTCTAGCCTGGACAACACAGTGAGACTCTGTCTCAAAAAAAAAAAAAAAAAAAAAGACTCAGCCTCAGCTCTGCAGTGGGTAGTGGGAGAGAAGGTGGGAGATTAACACACAAAGCTCAGGCAGTTGGGGGTAGGCAGAGGGGGGCCTGGGTGGATCTCTTGGAAACCTACACGGAGAAGGTTGCTTCGGTGTCTTGAGGCAAGAATGAGTGGGCTTGGAATTGGGGAAGGGATCATGTTCCTGGCATGCACATGTGGTGTATGCAAAGGCTTGGAGGTGGGACTGACCGTGCTGTGTTCAGAGAAGCAGGGAGCTGGTCAGAAACAGAGGGCACTGATCCCAGTAATAGCGCCTAGAGAGAGACCCATGTCATGGTGAGCAGGAGGGGTGAAGCCAACTAATGCTCTTGACAAGTGCAGGACACTGTCTATGCTCACACTGTGTCACCTGCCAGCTGCCCCCCTAACCCCTGGAGTGGAGCCCTTGCATCTCCTCACTGTGCCCGTAGTTCACGGACCTTTTCTCACCATAGTCCTTGCAAGGAGGGGAGAGGCGGCTTGCCACCACCCAGAAGCCTTGTCACTGTCTCCTTGGTGCATTCCAGAGTGGCTTCAAATTCTTCTGGAGTTGGTACTTTTTGAATCCTAGAAGTATCTTCTGGCTTCACACCTGTCATTGCGTCCCCTGCCTCAGACACGAGACACACCCTGGGGCACTGTTGTTAAGTTTCTCTCTAGGGATCTGCTCAGAGCAGACCCGTGATCTGTGATCTGAGTACTTTGCATCTAGTCTCTCTCTGATTGTTAATTCTATAGTGGAGGGTGGGGAGGTATTTTTAGTGGGAGGAAGGGCTCCAAATACTGTGTTTTCAGTTACTTATCTAAGTGTTTGTGGTAGTTACTCCTACTTTTCAGCCATAACTCTTGAGTATTTCTCCATTACAGCTTGAATGGATGGATGGTTCAATATCAGTATATAATAGAAGGTCTTTTGAACGACCCTTGTTCCATTCTTCCATTCCCCAGTGGTCTCAAGTGTCCTCTGCAAATGGCTTTTAAGGAGACTGTTGTAGGCAGTGCTGTGGGAAGTGTTTTCCTGATGGTTCAATCCTAGACTTTTAGGTCAGTTTACTAAACACAAATTGGGTGTCCATCATAGACAAGGTCACAGTGGGCAATGCCCCTTTGTATTAGTCCAGATCTGCTTTGATCTGCTACATGACAAAAAGCAAGAAGCCACATTAGTAAGGCAATGCAGTGGGCTGGATAGGGACTCTCCAAAACATACGTCCATGTCCTCATCCCTGGAACCTGTGAATGTGACTTTATTTGGAAAAAAGAATTGTACACGTGTAATCAAGTTAAGGATCTCGAGATTATACTGGATTATTTAAGTGGGTCCTAAATCCGAAAACAAGCATCTTTGTAAGAGAAAGGGAAGGGAGACTTGAGACAGGTGAAAACTGAGGCAGAGATTGGAGTGATGCTGTTGCAAGCCAAGGAAGGCCCTACAGCTACAGGGGCTGGAGGGGGCAAGGAAGAGGATCTCCCGGAACCTTTGGAGGGAACATGGCCTGGCCAACTCCTTGATTTTGGACTTCTGACCTCCAGAACTATGGGAGTATATATTGCTGATGTTTCAGGCCACCATGTTTTTGGTAATATGTTATGGAAACTGGAAAAAGCTGATTATAAGCAGAATTTAGAATAGTGTTTTCCACTTTTTTTAATCTCCTGGCACACTTGAATTTATAGTTAAACTTCTGTGGCACACTTAATTGATGTTGATTAAAAAAAGTAAATAAAAGAATATACTTACTAAGCTTTGAACTTTCAAAAATAATTTAATTAATAATCTTTAATCATTTTTGTGGCGTACCTAACATCCTCTCACAGCACACTGGTTGAAAATCACTAGTTTAGGCTCGGCGCCTGTGGCTCAATTGGCTAAGGCGCCAGCCACATACACCTAAGGTGGCGGGTTTGAATCCCCAGCCCGGGCCGGCCAAACAACAATGATGGCTGCAACCAAAAAATGGCCGGGCGTTGTGGCGGGCGCCTGTGGTCCCAGCTACTTGGGAGGCAGAGGCAGGAGACTCACTTGAGCCCAGGAGTTGGAGATTGCTACGAGCTGTGATGCCATGGCACTCTACCCAGGGGGATAGCTTGAGGCTCTGTCTCAAAAAAAAAAAAGAAAATCACTAGTTTAGAAAGTACTGTAATAGAGTATGAAAACTTGATCTGGTAGTTCTATTATTTACTATGTCCAAATATTTGTTACTTGCCTGCAGGGGGTTGGGGACCACAGCTCTAGGGCATTAACCAACCACAGGAGAGCAATGGACTAAGGCTCAGGTAGGCATCCGACATGGACAGCCATTGGAGAGATGCTAACTATGAATGTTGTTGAAAACATTGTCAATAGTTCTATTGAAGTATTGAAAATCACTTTAAATTTTAGAAAAAAATAGTTTATTTTCCATTTATTGAGTACCTTTTTTATTATACAAATAACGTAAGGGTAATAGTTTGATGCTGCTCCATGCTGTGCTAATTGGTTAGAACACAATTTGTCTCTGGAACATTTTTCTAAAATAGATGTGTGGGCTCGGCGCCTGTGGCTCAATCAGCTAAGGTGCCAGCCACGTACACCTAAGGTGGCTGGTTTGAATCCCCAGCCCGGGCCCGCCAAACAACAATGATGGCTGCAACCAAAAAAAATGGCTGGGCGTTGTGGTGGGCGCCCGTGGTCCCAGCTACTTGGGAGGCGGAGGCAGGAGACTCTCTTGAGCCCAGGAGTTGGAGGTTGCTATGAGCTGTGATGCCATGGCACTCTACCCAGGGGGATAGCTTGAGGCTCTGTCTCAAAAAAAAAAAAAAATAGATGTGTGTATGTAAAAATAATCAATTATAGAAAACAGCATATAATATGTATTTTTAATATAAAAATTCTGTTCTCTGAGTATTATTGAAGGTTATAAGCAACATTGTAAACTTCCAAAAAACTCAAAAACTAGAACTTTGAATTATCTTTAGACAAAATTAGAAGAAATGATGGATTCTAGTTCTAACCTATGAGAAGTCTTTTTTTTTTCTTGGCCAGGGCTGGGTTTGAACCTGCCACCTCTGGCATATGAGGCCAGCACCTTACTCCTTGAGCCACAGGTACCACCCAGGAAGTCTTGATAGTATATATCTTGTAGAAGTAAGTTCTTTAAACATTTAAGTGTGTCTCAGCAGGGTAAACAACAGAACAATACAGAACCATCCACGACAGTGAACAAAGAGCCTCCTTGTAGACTAGCCTGGTAGGGCAAAGGTCTTACTTAAATTTAAAACTATATATGCTTTGTTTGTTATTAGGACAACAGGTCCTTTCTTCATGCCTGCTGACATACAAGAGGAAGCGAAAGGCTTTCTAAGCCATTCTGTTTTTTCCAACTATATAGTTTTTCATTTCACTTCCTGGGAAAATAATGTTTTAACTAGCAAGCTTATGATAACCAAAAACACTGAAAAATATGTTTATTGTTGGAAGCTGTAGTTGTTTATTTAAACTGTAAACTGTTTGTATAGGAAATTGAACTTGCTTATTTAAGTGGTGTATGAACTCCCTACTCCTCTGTTAATTAACCCACTACTCTCATGAATGAATTCACCGGTTTATGTCAATTGACTAGATACACTGTGTGTATTCTCTTGCTAATCTGAAAGCAACCAATTCTAATCTAGCTTTTTCCTTGTAGGGCTGTTTGAAATAATGGGTGCCTCTTGCAGATTATGACTCAAACATAGAGCATAACTTTATTTTTCCACAGTATGCCGTTGGCCAATGAAAGCTAACTCTTTGGACTATACTTTCTTCTTGTTAGAAATTGATTTTTATGTTTTAAGGCAGGCGTCCTCAAACTACGGCCTGTGGGCCTCACGCGGCCCGCCTAGGACATTTATCCGGCCCGCTGAGTGTTTTTGCTACCGCTGCCTGTCCTGCTTAGAAGCCGACTCGTCCCGGGGCCCACAGTCTGGCCCGCCAACGGTCTGAGGGACAGTGAACGGCCCCCTGTTCAAGAAGTTTGAGGACCCCTGTTTTAAGGTGATGGTCATGAATACAGCACCCTGCACATATTTTCAGGTGATGATTGCTTTATCATTCTATCCTGAGTAGTGTGTTTTTTGTAGCAGTAGAGTGGTCTCTTTTTCTGCCAATTGTTTTGTATTCAGGTGAATTGTCTTAACCCATAATAGTTCTCACAGGTCTGTGAGTGATGGTGCTGGGTCACCAAGAGCCACGTGAGAATGTCTGGCAGATGTTTAAGTGCAAGTTCCAAGGTGTCTGTTTTTCATTCAAGGACATTGTTGAAGAAGTAGAGGGTGAAGTTTGCTAAACAGCTGGGTATTTGTGGCTATCCTTTGATATTAGGAAGAACATCATAAAAATAATCGCAATCTGGGAGTGATTGGTTGGCAATTGAATGAATGAAGGGCAGAAGAAACTGGCCAGGGAGGTGTGTTTTGACTGCAGGGGATTTGAAGAGAACAGAGCTATCATTACATACTTCCTGGAACATCTTTACCAGGGTGATGTCACAGTCACCAAGTTAAAGGAGTATTTATGTCATTGCACATGGCTGCAAAACTAACCATGCGGATAAAGAAAAATGAAAAACACAAATCTCCATTTTCTCTTTTCTTGTTCTATTTTCTGGGAGAGGCCATGGTTAGAGTTTCAGAATTTTTTTTTTGACGTAGAGTCTTGCTGTGTTGCCTGGGATAGAGGCTAGAGTGCCATGCCTCTGAGGTAGACTAGAGTGCTCAAATTCCTGGGCTCAAGCAGTCCTCCTGCCTCAGCCTTCCAAGAAGCTAAGACTATAGGTGGTCACCACCACTCTTGGCTATTTTTTTTCTATTCTTGGTAGAGACGGGGTCTTGCTCTTGCACAGGCTGTTCTCGAACTCCTGGCTCAAGTAATCCTTCCCCCTCAGCATCCCAGAGTGCTAGGATTATAGGTGTGAGCCACCGCACCTGGCCAGTTTCAGGAATTTTTAATATGTGCTTATTTCTGCACACAGATGAGTCTAAGCAGTGATGAACTTCAGGCCATACGTTCAGGTGGCAGGAAATAGACTTGATTTTTTTTTTTCTATAACTGAAATTAATTCTATTTTTAAGCTGCCATTGTGAGGTGTGAACTTGAGCATAAACACCCCAGGATTTACACCTGTTCTTTCCCTGGAATTGTGACTAAGCTTTGAGAGTTTGGTGCACAGAGGGTGACGGGAAGCCAAGGCGTGAAGTGGGTGAAGCAGGTTCTCTTTGGTGTCGCCTGCTGCCCTTGCGTCCTGGAGTCTTGCTTTGTTCAGCGTCCAGCCATGGTCTGTGCAGACTGCTCTGCCAACTTTCTCATGCTGGCTTCAAGGCCCCTGGGGTCTGGCCTCTCAGTTACTTCTGGGCTCCCTTTGGGCACCTTAGGAAACACTTGATTCTTCCCTTTCTTACTGGGAATTTGAGAGGTCTCAGGGTCCTGCAGCAAATGAGGAACTGGAATATTTCCCTCCTCCCTGAGTGAGATGGCAAATATCTGGGTCTTCTCTGCCTCAGATCTCCCAGTGCTTCTGGAGTGGGGGTGGGGGTTCTACTATATCCTCTCCTGGCAGGGGAGGACATAGGGACTGACAGCATTTGATTAACTTCTTATCCCTGGTCCATGGAATTTCCCTTTAGTTGAGGTGAGCAAAACTGATCCAACTGAGCATAATCTCTCCCAAAACTATGGCCTGTGGCATAAATGATGCACATCTCAAAAGTCAGATTCTTATAACTCAAAAGCATTGGCTTCCGAGCCTTACAAAGGTGTCATGCCAGCAGTATCAAAAGCCTATTTAAAAACTCCAAAGGAAAGAATTGACATCTTTGTTCCCCATGTAGTACTTCTCTGAAGGGAGGAACAGTAACAGAGAAACAGGAAATTGTAGGAACAGAGATCACATCACTATTAAAATAGTTCATCATTGTAAATGTTTATCCTTTGAAGAAACACACATGGGATCAATAGTCACCTTTTTGCACCTTGCCTCTTTTTTTAAATTGTAATTTTTGAAGACATTTTCATATCATTGCATATGGACCTAACTCATTCATTTGAACATTTGCTTACAATTACTTTGTATAGTGGTGTCATACTGTGCTCATATGGAGTTTTCTTGTTTCTTTTTTGGTTTATTGGTTTGTTATTACAGAGAATGCTCCAAAGGGGTGTGGTGACTACACCCCTTTCCCCAGGGGATTGGAACCCACAGTGTGTCCCTTCCTTCTACATCGCAGTCTCCTGGTTGCTAAGAGCTTTCCCAGTGTGGAGGGGGAAGATTGCTGTACCCACTCCCAACTTTATATCGGCTGGGCTCTCCTGGAATGGGTCAAGCCTCTAGTGTAAACAATTTTCCACAAATAGTCAGTTTTTGCCTAATGTTTCTGGGTGTGTCAGCTGAGTAAAGGAAAGTCGGTCTTTCTAGGTTGAATTGGACTATTTGGGAGCGAGGCCCCTCTGGGAGCTCACCTGGATGCTGTCGCATGACTTGATCCCACTGGAAAAGCTTGTGTGAGTGGCTGCACCTCAAGGCTTTCCCACCAGACATTATATTTCCTTGAATTATTGGTGAAACTTGGTGATTACCTGGCGATGGTCTTCTCTGAGATGGCCCCCACTTTTAGTCAAGAGAAAAATTTGTTCTTTTTTTTTGAGACAGAGCCTTACTTTGTCACCCTTGGTAGAGTGCCAAGGTGTCATAATTCACAGCAACCTCAAACTCTTGGGTTCACGATATCCTCTTGCCTCAGCCTCAAGTAGCTGGGGCTATAGGCTCCTGTTACAATGTCTGTCTATTTTTAGAGATGGGAGTCTCACTCTTGCTGGTCTTGAACTCCTGAGCTCAAGCAATCCACCCACCTTGGCTTCCCAGAGTGCTAGGATTATAGTTGTGAACCACTGTACCCAGGCCACAACAGCCTGTTCTACTCAGGATTTTTGAATTATGCCATGGGCTCCTCTGTGGAGGAAAATGTGGCCTAAGGAAACCTTAGCACACAGTGGATACTCTGAATGCTAAGCTTAAAATCTGTAACAAACGTTTCCAAATTCCAAGTGATAAATTCAGATGCAGTGGCAGAAACATATAACTGAAATAGGCTTCATACTTAAAAAATTAAAATTCCTTCAGTAAATACGATTTTAGGCTATAGTACCAAAATTTTGGGTGCTAGCAGTTCTGACTCCATAGTAAGTGGGGGAGAATATCAGCTTATGTTGGAAAGACTTACTTTATGTCAAAGTTTTAAATATTTATTCACGCATAGTTTTTATGTTGAAATGTTAAATTATATCCAGTGTTTATTAGATATAAATGTCTACTGGACATATATGGTGTGAGAGACCCTATGTTAGGCCTTATTATCATTTTTCTCTTCCATACTCCCACCAACATCCTCACAAAATACTAAAATTCCTTTTCTTTTTGGTATTTCATTTCCTATCCTCCTCTCTTCCAAGTGCCATTGGGTGAGGAGGGGACAAAGCATGCAGCGTGTTTTCAGGGCTGACTGAGAATCACCTCCCTGGAAATGCAGGTGACACATTCTGTCCCCAAAGTGGGGAAAGGAGATGTTGACATCAGGGAGGGGGAGGACTTTCACTAAGACAAGAGAGAATGATACTTGTGAAGTCCTCAGCACAGTACCTGACCTCTGATACACTCTCAGCAAATTTTTGCTGTTATGATTACTGGTCTTGTCTCTAGGTTGACGTCAGTCTGACCACTGGGGAAAACTCACCTCCTTCCATCCTCTTAGTGACTCTCTGAATGAGTGAGGACTCCCAGAGGATCATTTTCAGAAGAGAAGCTGTGGCAGAGCAGGCTCAAGACTAAATTTAATACAGCTGTTTATCAAGCAAATGAGACCAAAGGGAAGAAAAATGGTTTTATATAAAAGGAGATGGCAGCAGGGACCCAGCACATCTGTATGCCTTCTTCTGGACTTTATGGCTAAAAGAAAAACAGTTACTATAATTACCTAAAGTAGCAGAACTTTAATGCATTCACGAACTCCAGAATGTAATAAACTAAAAGAAGGGCCAGGTGCAATGACTCGTGCCTAATCCTAAGCCCTTTGAGAAGCTGAGATGGGCAGATTGCTTGAGCTCAGGAGTTCAAGACCAACCTGAGCAAGAGAGAGACCCCATCTCTAAAAACAGCTGGGTGTTGTGGCAGGCGCCTGTAGTCCTAGCTACTTGGGAGGCTGAGACGAGAGAATCAATTGAGCCCAGGAGTTTGAGGTTGCTGTGAGCTATGATGCCATGGCACTCTACCAAGGACAACATAGTGAGACTCTGTCTCAAAAAAAAAAAAAACCAAACAAACAAAAAACTGAAAGAGATGCAAAGAGTTCAACCTCCAATTTGGACGCCCATCTAAACTTGCTGACAAAGAGATTCTGTCTCAAGACTAGCACACAGAGAATTGGCCCTTCCCTCGGATAATTAATATATTAACTTTCCATTCTCACCCATTGCTGGTGGAAGACATTCTAACCTGTTTTGATTTGCTAGTTCTCCTGATGTGCACCCAGAGTTTCCCAGAATGACCTGTGTTGATCCTGGTTCCTATGCATTAGAGCAGTGGTCCCCAATCTTTTCAGCACCAGGGTCCAGTTTCATGGAAGACAATTTTTCCATGGATTAGGGGAGGGCATGAGATTCTCATAAGAAGTGCATAACTTAGATCCTTCACGTGTGCCGTTTATAGTAGGGTTCATGCTCCTGTGAGAATCTAATGCTGCCACTGATCTGACAGGAGGTAACATGGATGATGGGGACCAGCTGTAAATACAAATGAAGCTTGGCTGGCTTACCTGTCACTCACCTCCTGCTGTGCAGCCTGGTTTCTAACAGGCCCTGGACTGGCATCAGTCTATGGCCCAGGGACTGGGGACTGCAGCATTAGAGGTTTAGTAGAATTGGAAGCTTTCAGGGGCAAAATGCCAACCCTGCCCCTCAGTCGTAGGAGACTACTAGCAATTTCCACATACTCTGTTATTTTCATCCTATGTTAGTCTGCTTTGGTGCCATAACAAATTATTATAGACTGTGTGGCTTAAACAACAGACATTTATTTTCTTGCTTTCTTTTTTTTTTTGGTAGAGATAGTCTCACTTCGTTGCCCTTGGTAGAGTGCCATGGTGTCACACAGCTCACAGCAACCAACTCCTGGGCTTAAGCGATTCTCTTGCCTCAGCCTCCCAAGTAGCTGGGACTACAGGTGCCCGTCACAATGCCCAGCAATTTTTTGGTTGCAGTTTGTCCGGGGCTGGGTTTGAACTCACAACCCTCTGTATATGGGGCCGGCACTGTACTCACTGAGCCACCGGCGCTGCCTGACATTTATTTTCTTATTGTTCTGGAGTCTGAAAATCTGAGATCAAGGTGCTGGCAGGGCTGATTTCTGGTGAGGGCTCTCTTCTTGGCTTGCAGATGGCAGCCTTCTGGCTGTGTTCCCATGTGGCTCTTCCATCTTCTTGCTGAGAGAGCAATCTCTTCCTCTACTTATAAAAACCCAAGTCCTATTGGATTAGGGTTCTACCTTATAAACAACCTTAATTACTTTAATTTAACCTTAATTACTTCCTTTTTAAAGGGCCTGTCTCCAAATACAATCATGTGAGAGTGTTAAGGAAAAAAAATTCGGTACCATCATGACAAGAGTAGGTGCCACAGAAATGGGATTTTGTAGTGGTGAAGAGAGATTGAACTCCAAAATATATCATTGGGAAGTGGGAATTTATAGCCAAGGAACAGTGTAGGGCCAATGGATGGAGAATTACTAAGAGGAAATATCAGTAATAAGGGGGATCGCTGGCTAAACCAACCTAGCAGGAATCTTGCTGAAAACAGGCCAGGGTGACCAGACATTGCCTAGAGGACAGAGGAAGATGAAGAACTCGATCAGATATTAAGGATGCTAAAGTGACTTACCAGGGTTCTTAGCTAAAACTGAGTTTTACAAGGTACTACCCAGATGGGCCTTGGAGAAGATTCAGAAGCCTGATGAAATTGGTCAACAGGAATTTTGTCAGGGTGTTAGGATGACAACAAAACAGTTTTTTGGGGGATGCGATTTAGTTTATAATACTAGGTAAGGCTTTTTTTTTTTTTTTGAGATAGTCTTGCTCACTCCATCCCCTCCATAGAGCACTGTGGCATCATAGCTCATAGCAACCTTTAATTATTGGGCTTACATGATCCTCTTGCCTCAGCCTCCCAAGTAGCAGGGACTACAGGCACACACTATGATAGCTGGCTGGTTTTCTATTTTTGGTAGAGATGAGGTCTTGCTCTTGCTTAGGCTGGTCTCAAACTCATGAGCTCCAGCATTCCACCTGCCTCAGTCTCCCTAAGTGCTAGCTAGGGTTACAGGTGTCAGCCACCATGCCCAGCTATGTAGGGCTTTTGTATCAGTGCTTTCTTTTTCCAGGTATATTAGGGCATCATTGTTGCACAAGAATCATTATGATTGTATAACAACCATCATTTATTATCCATCATGTGCCTGTGAGTCAGCTGGTCTCTTCCTCATTCAGGGTCAGGCTTAGGCCACTGGAATGGCTCCACTCCAGATGCAGCTCATTTCCCTCCTGGGGCCAGCAGGCTAGTCCAGGCATGTTCTTCTCGTGGTAAAAGCAGAGTCACCACTGCACAGGTGCAAGTCCTTGCCTGTGACTTGCCACTAATATCCCATTGGCCAAAGCAAACCATGTAGCCAACCCCCAAGTCAAGGCATGGGGAAATATACTCTGCCCTCTGCCTTTGGAGATCTGCAAGCCACAAGGCAAAAGGTCTGGGGCTTTTTCTTCCGATGTGCACCCAGAGTCTCCCAGAATGACCTGTGTTGATCCTGGTTCCTATGCATTAGAGCAGTGGTCCCCAGTCTGAAAGGATGAAGAATTGAGGCTGATAGTGGACTCTACAAGTCTGTTCTCAGGGACACAATTTTTCCCATTCTTTCCATAGGCAGAATATGCTCACTCCTGTCCCAGCTTTCCACAGATGGGGAACAGGCAGTGAAATTTGCTAAGCTATCAAAAGGTACATATTTTCTAATGTCCCTTTCAGAAGCGTCCACAGAAATCATGGAAAAATACAGGAAATTGTAGAGGGAAAAGCCTAGAACATGGAGACCAGTGAATAAGGAATTGCTTCAGGGGGCTGAACCTGGACCAAGCTAGGAGCATTTTCTACCTCAGAATGGGGAAGATCTGATAACAATTGACTGGTCTGAGTTTCTGTATCCAATCAGCCAATCTGTGCCTCTTTAGAGGACAATTTAAACCATTCACGTTGATAGAAATTATTGATAAGTCTGGTAAAATTTTGGGCATCGAGTTGCTCGAAAGTCCAGTAGACATTTTCAATCCTTTTGCCATTGTGGAAGTTGGACTTTGATCAAAAGTTTCTGCAAAGTATCACAAGAATGGAGGAAAAAGTATCCAATGTACACACCTTTATTATGAAACTAATTTATACCTTTTATATGAAAGCTATAACCAAATAGCCTAAGAATGTGGGGAG
>CAUYQV010029326.1:0-19042 GCA_963574575.1 Galagoides demidoff | reverse complement strand
TTTGGATGAAATGAAAGAATGTCTGAGATTTCCTTCAAAATAATGTAGGCCATGGCTTGGCACCTGTAGCTCAAGCGGCTAGAGGGTCAACCACATATGCCAGAGCTGCCGGGTTCGAATCCAGCCCAGGCCTACCAAACAACAATGACAACTACAACCAAAAAATAGCCAGGCATTGTGGTGGGTACCTGTAGTCCCAGCTACTTGGGAGGCTGAGGCAAGAGAATTGCTTAAGCCCAAGAGTTGGAGGTTGCTGTGAGCTGTAATACCATAGCACTCTACCCAGGGTGACAGCTTGAGACTCTGTCTCAAAAAAATAAATAAATAAATAAAAATAATGTGGAGTAGCCGGGCGCAGTGGCTCACGCCTGTAATCCTAGCACTCTGGGAAGCCAAGGTAGGTGGAGTGCCTGAGTTCACAGGTTCAAGACCAGTCTGAGCCAAAGCTAGACCTCATCTCTAAAAATAGCTAGGTGTGGTGACAGGCACCTATAGTCCCAGCTACTTGGGAGGCTGAGGCAAAAGAATTGCTTGAGCCCAAGAGTTTGAGGTTGCTGTGAGCTGTTATGCCACAGCGCTCTACCACTGGTGACAAAGTGAGACTCTGTCTCAAAAAAACAATAACAATAACAATAATTAAAACACCAACTCTTGGCTCAGCACCTGTAGCACAGTGGTTACAGCGCCAGCCACATACACCAAGGGTGGCAGGTTTGAACCCAGCCCCGGCTAGTTAAACAACTGCAAGAAAAAAATTACCAGGCATTGCGGTAGGCGCCTATAGTCCCAGCTACTCGGGAGGCTGAGGTAAGAGAATCACTTAAGCCCAAGAGTTTGAGGTTGCTGTGAGCTGTGACACCATAGCATTCTACCAAGGGTGACATGGTGAGACTCTGTCTCAAAACAAAACACACCAACTCTTGTATATGTTGTCACTTTTTTCTTTTTCTTTCCTTTTCTTTTTTGTAGTGCCAGAGTCTCACTTTATTGCCCTCAGTAGAGTACCATGGCGTCATACAGCTCACAGCAACCTCCAACTCCTAGGCTTAGGCGATTCTCTTGCCTCAGCCTCCTGAGTAGCTGGGACTACAGGCGCCCACTCACAACACTGGGCTATTTTTTTGTTACGGTTTGGCTGGGACTGGGTTTGAACCCGCCACCCTTAGTATATGGGGCCAGCATCCTACCCACTGAGCCACAGGCACCGCCCAATGCTGTCACTCTTATATACCAAGAAGACATGTTCTAAAACTCATATTAATACTGTTCATTACGGTCAAATACTATGAAAAAAAACAAGTGTCCACCAACAGGAAAAGCAGTACACTGTGGTATATTCCTATGTGGAATATTACACAGGAATAAAAGAAAATAAACTGCTATAAAGAACCACACAGATGGGCTCGGTGCCTGTGGCTCAATCGGCTAAGGCGCCAGCCACGTACACCTAAGGTGGCAGGTTCGAATCCCCAGCCCGGGCCCGCCAAACAACAATGATGGCTTCAACCGAAAAATGGCCGGGTGTTGCGGCGGGCGGGCGCCTGTGGTCCCAGCTACTTGGGAGGCGGAGGCAGGAGACTTGCTTGAGCCCAGGAGTTGGAGGTTACTATGAGCTGTGATGCCATGGCACTCTACCCAGGGTGATAGCTTGAGGCTCCGTCTCAAAAAAAAAAAAAAAGAACCACACAGATGAAGCTCATAAACCTATGAATTTAAGCGATATAAGACAAGCACATGACAGCACATACATGCACTATGATTCCACTTACATGAAGGTGAAGAACACCAAAACTAACCTATCAGAACAATAGTCAGAAAAAGTGGTTACTACCTCTGGAGAATGCTGGAAAGGCACATGGAACCTTCTGGAAATACTCCATATCTTTGACTAAGTGGTATATACATACATACAGGGTGCCCATAAAATTCATGTGCAATATACAATGTAAACCCAGTTTAAATTGCCAGCAAACTTTATGGACACGCTGTATATAAAAATGTAACAAGCTGGCTTGGTGCCTATAGCTCAGCAGATAGGTGCCAGCCACATACATGGGAGCTCGCCAGTTCAAATCCAGCCTGGGCCTGACAAACAACGACAACTACAACCAAAAATTAGCCAGGCGTTGTGGCGGGCACCTATAGTCCCAGCTACTTGGGAAGCTGAGGCAAGAGAATCGCTTAAACCCAAGAGTTTGAGGTTGCTGTGAGCTGTGACACTACAGCACTCTACTGAGGGTAACACAGTGGGATTCTGTCTCAAAAAAAAGAAAAAAAAGTGACATCAATAAAATCAAATACTACTAGGTTACCAGGAAATTCAGTGAAACATCTTTTTATGAGTAAATTGTCAAAGCCTGCAGAATGAGAAAACTCAGCCTCTGGACTGGTATAATTTTATTTCAGGTCTGCTACCTGCCTGTCACCCACAGATTACTGAAGTAAAACAAGGGACTCCCTGTGAGGACCTTTGCTACTAGTCAATCACAAACATCAGGAAATACAGGAGCAGTTCACATCAAAAAGCATGGTTTTAACTTCTGTTTCCTCACCTCAACAATTAAATATAGCTGTGTTTTGTTTTTGTTTTTTTTAAATAATTTACTGGAAGGGAGGTGCTCGTAGCTCAGTGGTTAGGGCACCAGCCACATGCTCCAGGACTGGTGGGTTCAAACCTGGCCCAGGCCTAGTAAACAGAAAAATAAAAGTAGGGTGGCACCTGTGGCTCAAAAGAGTAGGGCACCAGCCCCATATGCCATAGGTGGCAGGTTCAAACCCAGCCCTGGCCAAAAACTGCAAAAAAAAAAAAAAAAAAGTAAAAATAAAAATAAAAGTAAAAATTAAAAAAATAGCTGGACGTTGTGGTAGGGACCTGCAGTCCCAGCTACTATGGAGGCTGAGGCAAGATGCTTGAGCCCAGAGTTGGCAGTTGCTATGAGCTATAATGCCAAGGGCACTCTAATGAGAGTGACAAAGTCAGACTGTTTCAATTAAAAAAAAAAAATTTACCAGAAGATCAAAGGCAAAGGCTATGGCCCTGACCTCACTAAATTGTGGTCATTTCGTTTCTATTTATTTATTTAGTGTGAGATTCCATTTTTATTTATTTATTTTTGAGACAGTCTCACTACATTGCTTTCGGTAGAGTGCTGTGAAGTCACAGCTTACAGCAACCTCCAACTCTTGGGCTTAAGTGATTCTCTTGTCTCAGCCTCCCAAGTAGTTGGGACTACAGGCACCTGCCACAATCCAGCTATTTTCTGTTGTTGTTGTTGCCATTGTTGTTTGACAGGCCTGGGCTGGATCTGTTCTTTTTTGGTTTTTTTTTTTTTTTTTTGAGACAGAGTCTGAAGCTGTCCCCCCGGGGTAGAGTGCTGTGGCATCACACCTGACAGCAACCTCCAACTCCTGGGCTCAAGCGAGTCTCCTGCCTCTGCCTCCCAAGTAGCTGGGACCACAGGTGCCTGCCACAACGCCCAGCTATTTTTTTGTTGCAGCCGTCATTGTTATTTGGCAGGCCCGGGCTGGATTTGAACCCGCCCCCTTAGGTGTGTATGCCTGGCGCCTTAGCCACTTGAGCCACAGGCGGCCGAGCCCCCGGGCTGGATTTGAACCTGTCAGCTCTGGTGTATATGGCTGGCGCCCAAGCTGCTGAGCTACAGGTGCTGAGCCAAGATTCCATTTTTAAATGTAGTAGTATGCAGCTCGGCACCTGTGGCTCAAGTGGCTAAGGGGCCAGCCACATACACCTGAGCTGGCGGGTTCAAATCCAAGCTGGGCCACCAAAAAATAGCCAGGCGTTGTGGCAGGCACCGATAGTCCCAGCTACTTGGGAGGCGAGGCGGAGGCAGGAAAATCGCTTGAGCCCAGGAGCTGGAGGTTGCTGTGAGCTGTGATGCCATGCCACGGCACCCTACCCAGGGTGACAGCATGAGGCTCTGTCTCAAAAAAAAAAAAAAAAAAAAAAAATTTAGTAGTATACAGGAGAGATTCTGCCCTTCCCTCACTGCCTCAGCTGCTGCTGGCAATCTGACACCCACTCCTACAGGCAGCTCCTGAGTACTGCCTCTCTCAGCTCTTTCCTGAGCACAGCCCACGCCTCCGGGACTCTAAAATTCCATACATTCTCCTCTCTAAAGAACAACCCTGAGGCAGGTGGATTGCCCTGAGCTCACAGGTTTAAGACTAGCCTGAGAAAAAGCGAGACCCCATCTCTAAAAATGGCCGGGCATTGTGATACGTGCCTGTAGTCCCAGCTACTTGGGAGGTTGAGGCAAGAGAACTGCTTGAGCCTGTAAGTTTGAGGTTGCTGTGTGCTGTGATGCCATGGCGCTCTACCGAGGGCAATAAAATGAGATTCTGTCTCAAAAAAATAAATAAAATAAAAAATAAAGAACAACCCTCTGGTGTTGTATGAAAGGAGAGAAGGTCAGCACTCCCCTTGACAAGGACGGAAAAGGCCCTCAGGTCTGACAACATGCAACATGCATATGGTTAAGGCATTGCCACCTACTTCGTGGCATCTAACCATCGTTTTTCTCTGTCTCAAAAAAAAAAAAAAAAAAAAAGAACAACCCTCTGAATACTTGGATTCAACAAAGAAAATAAAACCTAGCCTATCACCTTAGACCTAAGCAACCTTTAGATAATTTTAAGATAAAAAAATCTGAATTTACTTGCCTTCAAAATTATTTAAATATAAAAATTTTTAATTAAATGGGTAAGATAGGCTCAGCGCCTGTTGCTCAGTGGCTAGGGCACTAGGGCGCCAGCCACATACACTGGAGCTGTCAGGTTCGAACCCAGCCCAGGCCTCCCAAACAACAATGACAACTACAATAAAAAAAAAATTAGCTCAAAGGAGTAGGGCGCTGGCCCCATATGCCAGAGGTGGTAGGTTCAAACCCAGCACCGGCCAAAAACTGCAAAAAAAAAAAAAAAAAAAAATAGCTGGATGTTGTGGTAGTCACCGCCATAGTCCCAGCTGCTTGGGAGGTTGACGCAAGAGAATTGCTTAAGCCAAAGAGTTTGAGGGTGCTGTGAGCTGTGATACCATAGCACTCTACCAAGGGTGACATCAAAAAAAAAAAAAAAAAGGTAAGATAATAGCAAAACAAACAAAAACACCATAAGCACAAGTTAGATATCCCATACAAGATACTTTCTCTCAGAGACAACTCCTAATTCAGGGATAAGGGGGCTTAGGCAAGGTTTCAGAGTCCTTGCAACAAAGGTGAAGGCCAAACATGACTATAGCCTTTTGCCTCTGGATCCTCATAGCAACAGCCAATCAGGTAGTGGCTCTGACTCGGATGTGAGCAACAAGTCACTCTCACACAAGACACAGGCTTGGACCACACACACCAAATTTCAGGGTAAGCTGGGGTGGGGCCTGCCCACAAGAAAACAAGAACCAGCTGACGAGTTCTTGGGCAGTGTGCCTGATGTTACACTGCTCCTTCACATGCCCACATCTTCAACCACCTGCCAGCATGGTAGCAGCACAGACAGCTGACACACCTCCTACTCTGTACGGTAAATCTCTGTACCCAGAGCTTAAGACAAGCAGGTGTAGCCATGACCACAGCCCACAGAACCTTCCATATTCACCCAGCTTAGCCAGCCCACTGGTGCAAATATGAAGAAAGACTAGATTCTGGCTGCTCTCATTTCTCCATTTCCAGTGTTATGCCCCAGTGAAGCAAGAAACTATTCTAAAATAGTTTTCAAGCACAGAAAAAGTATATAAACAGAAAAATTATAAGACAGAATTTGATGCAACATTTAAATCACCATTCTATAGATAGGGAAACCTAGGCTTCCACAATCCCCCAGATGGTGAATGATCAAGCACTATGAGAATCCCTCTCCTAATCTCCAACTTTTTTCCAACCAGAACACTATATAAATAGGAGGCTCAGCACCTGTGGCTCAAGTGGCTAAGGCGCCAGCTACATACACCTAAGGTGGGGGGTTTGAATCCAGCCCGGCCCGCCAAACAACAATGACGGCTGCAACCAAAAAATAGCTGGGCGTTGTGGCAGGCACCTGTGGTCCCAGCTACTTGGGAGGCTGAGGCAGGAGACTCGCTTGAGCCCAGGAGTTGGAGGTTGCTGTGAGCTGTGATGCCACTGCACTCTACCCAGGGTGATAGCTTGAGGCTCTGTCTCAAAAAAAAAAAATAGGAAAAGAGAGGAAACCTGAGGTCAGGTGAAATGGCTCAATGCCTATAATCCTAGCACTCTGGGAGGCAGAGGCAGGTAGACTGCCTGAGTTCACGGGTTTGAGATCAGTCTGAGCCAGAGTGAGACCCCATCTCTAAAAAAAGCCAGGCATTGTAGTGGGGGACTATAATCCCAGCTACTTGGGAGGCTGAGGCAAGAGAATCATTTAAGCCCAAGAGTTTGAGATTGTTACAAGCTGTGATGGCATAGCACTCTACCAAGGGCAACAAAATGAGACTCTGTCTCAAAAAACAAAAAAGAGAGGAAACCTGAAGAAGGAACAAGATAGGGAATAGACAATAAAAGACAGGGAAGCTCAAAGTTAGGGGGTGGGGCATCATGAAGGGAGAAAGGACATCCTAGAAGGGAAAGTTCTATGAACCCATCCAGGTACATCAGTCCAGTGTCACATCCACCCTAAGGAGACTAATTTGACAAGGATTGCTGGACCAACCTCTCCTCAGGCTCCAGTCTTCTGACAGAAGTAATACTCTGGGTACCTGCTATGAATAAACTGTGAGACAAGATGAAGCCAGCATTTCAGAGGTAAGACCCAAAGGAGTCCCAACCTTACAAAGGGACTGAACCTAAGGCAGATAAAGGATACAGCTGCCTATTTACAAGAAATACAGAGAAAAGCAACAACCCTAAAATGCAGACCACTTTATCTGGACTGTAAGAAACCTAGGCCCAAGTTCTTCAGCAGATACAAAGAAAAGGAATAGAAGGGGAAAGTATAGATTAAAGAGACTTAAAAGATATGCCAAGTTCAAATAAGACAAAATTAAGGCTCCGCGCCTGTGGCTCAATCGGCTAAGGCGCCAGCCACGTACACCTAAGGTGGCAGGTACGAATCCCCAGCCCGGGCCCGCCAAACAACAATGATGGCTGCAACAACAAAAAAAAAAAAAATGGCTAGGCGTTGTGGCAGGCGCCTGTGGTCCCAGCTACTTGGGAGACGGAGGCAGGAGACTCGCTTGAGCCCAGGAGTTGGAGGTTGCTATGAGCTGTGATGCCATGGCACTCTACCCAGGGGGATAGCTTGAGGCTCCGTCTCAAAAAAAAAAGAGCAGCAGCAATGATGTCAAGAGTCTGACAGCAGCAAGTGTTCAGTGGGGATGTTGTGGTCATACTTTTCCTATGGTAAGATATAATCCAGGCTGTCTAGCTTCTTTTGGCTAGACAAATGGCTTTCTGTTCATTGTCCAATGCTGCTTCTCCCTTCTTCCCTTCCATTCAATAAGCTATGTAATCTCCTTCTGATACATTCCTCTTCTGCCTAAGTAAAGTTTCACTTTTGGCTCCTATTGTTGCAGCCAACAACCCTGATTGGCAATTTGTTGGAATTCTGGTGGTCTGATGTTTGTAGCTATTAATTAACCGTGATTGTTTGGCTTCTGGATGATGTGCTCCTGAAGTTGAGACTTGGAGGACGTGATTAGAACAATTTCATGGAGTTGAGGAATGTATGAAAGATAGAGTTAATCAATTGCATTATGTTACCTACAAGAAGAAGTGAAAAATTCTGTTTCAATTTCCCAGTTCATAGAAAATTTTAAAATTCAGAACCATTGGCTCGGTGCCTGTGGCTCAAGTGGCTAAGACACCAGCCACGTACACCTAAGATGGTGGGTTCGAATCCAGCCCGGGCCCACCAAACAACAATGATGGCTGCAACCAAAAAAATAGCCAGACATTGTGGCGGGCGCCTGTAGTCCCAGCTACTTGGGAGGCGGAGGCAGGAGACTCCCTTGAGCCCAGGAGTTGGAGGTTACTGTGAGCTGTGATGCCACAGGACTCTACCCAGGGGGACAGCTTGAGACTCTGTCTCAAAAAAAAATTAGGCAAAGGATTTCAATAGACATTGGTCCAAAGAAGATGTACAAATGGCCAATAAACACATGAAAAGATACTCAATATCATTCATTATTAGAGAAATGCAAATCAAAACCATATTCATGTGATATCTGCCTAACCTCTGGGGGAGGAAGAGTAGAAAAGGATGTTGAGTTCAACCAATGGTTGATGGTCAGCCAACGGCCAATGATTAAGTTAATCATGCTTACATAATGAAGCCCTAATAAAAACTCTGAACACTAAAGCTTGGTGGAGGGGCGGCACCTGTGGCTCAGTGGGTAGGGCGCCGGCCCCATATACCAAGGGTGGCAGGTTCAAATCCAGCCGCAGCCAAACTGCAACAAAAAAAATAGATGGGCGTTATGGTGGGTACCTGTAGTCCTAGCTACTCAAGAGGCCAAGGCAAGAGAATCACTTAAGCCCAAGATTTGGAGGTTGCTGTAAGCCATGATGCTATGGCACTCTACAGAGGGTCACAGAGTGGACTCTGTCTCTAAAAAATAAATAAATATTTAAAAAAAAATAAAGCTTGGTGGAACGTTCTGATTGGTGCACACATTAATGTACTGTGAAGTTGATGTGCCCTGATTCCACAGGAGAGGGCACTTCTAGAAGGTCTGCTTTTGTAACCCTCTTAGATCTCATCCTATGTGTCTCCTCGTTTGACTAGTCCTGACTTGTATCCTTTTATAATAAAACTATAATTGTAAGTACATCACTTTCTTGAGTTCTGTGAGTCATTTTAGTGAATCATCAAACCTAAGGGAGTGCGTGAACCCCCAAACGTGTAGCCAGTTGTTTAGAAGTATGGTGTAGGGGTACCTGAAGTGTATGGCTGGCATCTGACATTGGGCAGTCTTGTTGCAAACCATGCCTTATAATTTGTGGGCTCTGTGCTAACTTTATGTAGTTAGCACCAGAATTTTATTGCAGTATGCAAGTTGGTGTTAGAATGGCAAAGATGTAAGTTAAGGTCTTGAGAAGGGTGGTTCATCCTGGATTATTCAGGTGGGCCCTAAACACATTCACATATATCCTCATAAGGGGGGCGGGGCAGAAGGAGATTTAACAGAAATAAGAGGAAAAGGCAATGTGACAACAGAGGAAGAGACTGGAATGATGTTGCTGAAGAATGCTATCAGGCACCAAAAGCTGGCAGAAGCAAGGGACAGATTCTGCCCCAGAGCCTTCAGACAGGGCACAGCCCTGCCGTCATCTTGATTTTGGCCCAGGGAAACTGATTTCAGACATATGGACTCTGGAACTGTGAAAAAACAAATTGGTGTTGTTTTAAGCCACCAAGTTTGTTACGTTACAGCAACCATTAGAAATGAGCACATCAGCTCAGCGCCTGTAGCTCAACTGGCTAAGGCGCCAGCCACATACACCAGACTGGTGGTTCAAATCTAGCCCAGGCCTGCCAAACAACAATGACAACTACAACCAAAAAATAACCAGGTGTTGTGGCAAGCGCCTGAAGTCCCAGCTACTTGGGAGGCTGAGGCAAGAGAATCACTTAAGCCCAGGAGTTTGAGGTTGCTGTGAGCTGTGACAGCACAGCACTCTACCCAGGGCGAGAGCTTGAGGCTCTGTCTCAAAAAAAAAAAGAAATGAATACATCCCATTTATAGATAAAACTAAGACCTAAAGAGGTGCGTAAACTTTCCCAAAGTCCTGCAACAAAGCCAAGATTCACATGAACTTGGCCACTGTGCTCCTAATGGCTGTGCTGTCCTATAGCCCGTAACTAATGGGAGAAAGATTCTCACTGCTCAAAATCTTGCTGTGGTTGCCGCATTCACTTCCCAACAACCTCGGAATGTCTGTTCCCTGCATCCCCACTCCTGGTGTTGATTTCTGCTGGTATGGTTCTTTCTGCCACTGCAGCTGGTGTAACTATTCCCCTGTCTCCCATCTCTGGGAATGGTAGTAGTTACACCAGCTGCAGTGGAAATCAGAGTCATTCCAGCAGAGGGGAGGCTCAGGAGCAGCTCAGAGAGAGATGGCAAGAAGATCCAAGGTACTACAGGACCTGCGGCTAATACTAAGTTTCTGTAACCTGTGTCAAAGGAAGATGGAGTGACCTCTGGTGGCCTAAGAAAAGCCACCATTCTCATACCTTGTTGAGAGCTGGGAAGGAAAGGGAGGCCTCTGCAGTCTGGTCCTGTTCTAGTAGGTACAACAGTGGTTTATAAACAGTGGTTTATAAGGACGGGGCAGGGAATAGGGGAGCAGGTGCTACTACGTCATTATGGTCCCTCTGCCCCGTGCTCCTTTTGCACTCATGTAATTTAGCTGTACCTCTCTTTTACTTGTCATCCCCTACCAATTTCCTACTCATTCACTGTCTAAAGTAGTGGTTCTCAACCTTCCTAATTGCCACGTTGCTACAAATAGAAAAAAGTTGTGACCCACAGGTTGAGAAACGCTGGTCTAAAGTAAAGAAGAGTAGGCTGGGTGCATTGGCTCACCCCTGTAATCCCAGCACTCTGAGAGGCCAAGGCAGGTGGATTGCCTGAGCTCGGGAGTTTGAGATCAGGCTGAGTAAGACCAAGATCTCATCTCTACTAAAAATAGAAAAACTAGCAACATCAAACTCCTGGGCTCAAGCGACCCTCTTGTCTCTGCCTTCCCAGTAAGCTGGGACTAAAGGCACCTACCACAACACGCTGCTATTTTTAGAGATGGGGTCTTGCTCTTGCTCAGGCTGATCTTGAACTCCTGAGCTCAAGTAATCCACTTGCCTTGGCCTCCCAGAGTGCTAGGATTATAGGCGAGAGCCTCTGTAGCTGGCCTAGACTCAGACTTTTTGAATCCTGGCCCTACTCCTTATTACTGTGTGGTCTTGGATGAATTACATAAATTCTGCATACCTTAGTTTTCTCTTAAAAATTCTACCATGGGCTTGGTACCCAAAGCACAGTGGTTACAGCACCAGCCACATACACCGAAGTTGGCAGGTTTGAACCCAGCCTGGGCTAGCTAACCAACAATGACAACTACAACAAAAAATAACCGGGCATTGTGGTGGGTGCCTATAGTCCCAGTTACTTGGGGGGCTGAAGCAAGAGACTCGCTTGAGCCCAGGAGTTTGAGGTTGCTGTGAGTAGTGACACCACAGTACTCTACCTAGGGTGACATTATGAGACTGTCTCAAAAAAAAAAAAAATTCTACTATGTTGGCTTGGCACCCATAGCTCAGTGGTTAGGGCATTGGCCACATACACCAGGACTGGCGGATTCGAACCCAGCCCAGGCCTGCTAAACAACAATGACAAATACAGCAAAAAAATAGCCGGGCATTGCGGCAGGAACCTATAGTCCCAGCTACTTGGGAGGCTGAAGCAAGAGAATCACTTAAACACAAGAGTTTGAAATTGCTGTGAGCTGTGACACCATGGCATGCTACTGAGGGCAACAAAGTAAGACTCTGTCTCAAAAAAAAGTAAATAAACAAATAAAATAAAATATACTGCTACATAACTAGATTTTACAATGGAGTCTGAATGAATTGTAAGTCCTTAAAAATTTTTTTGTCGGCTGGGTGGAGTGGCTCATGCCTGTAATCCTAGCACTCTGGGAGCCCAGGCAGATGGATTGCTTGAGCTCAGGAGTTACAGATCAGCCTAAGCAAGGGATGTTGTCTCTACTAAAAATAGAAAAGCAGCATTCTATTCCCTTTACTATTCAGCCATTAAAAAAAATGTAGATGTAGACTTTATATCTTTTGTATTAACTTGCATGGAATTGAAACATATTCTTCTCAATAAAGTATCACAAGAATGGAGAAGCAAGAATACAAAGTACTCAATATGAAGCCAGTAGACAATCTAATACATAACCACATAAGAGAAAAACTCAAATCTATTCAAGGTGGGGGGGAAGGAGGGAGCGAAGAGAAGGGAGGAAGGAAGGGGAAGGGAGTGCTCCCACTTAAAGGGCACACCTCTTAGGGGTGGGACTCAATTATAAGAGGCACTCTACCTAAAAAATACAAACATTGTAACCTAATTCTTTGTGCTCTCAAATTAACCTGAAACAATAAAATAAAGTATCATGGAAAACAAAATAAAGATAGAGATTTTATGGAATAAAAAAATAAAAATAAAATAGAAAAATAAAAATAGAAAATCTATCTGGGCATTGTGGTGAGTGCCGGTAGTCCCAGCCACAGGGGAGGCTGAGGCAAGAGGATCTCTTGAGCCCAAGAGTATGAGGTTGCTATGAGCTCTCATGACACCACGACACTCTACCCACGGCCACATAATAAATGTCTCAAAAAAAGTTAATAAAATTAATAGAAGACAATGCAGTTGCTGCCCAAATTCACATTTGATAAAGTATCATCGCACAGTATATCAAGAAAATTTATGTCCTAAAGCTTTAAAAATGGATAACATTATGCAAATCATCAAGACTGAATTTCAGCCCATAGGTCAGCAGGTAGGGTGCTTGCCACAGACACTGAGGCTGGCAGGTTCGAACCCAGCCCAGCCCAGCTAAACAACAATGACAACCGCAACAAAAAGATAGCCAGGCATTGTGGTGGGCACCAGTAGTCCCAGCTACTGAGGAGGTGAGGCAAGAGAATCACATAAGCCCTAGAGTTGGAGGCACTGCACTCTACCAAGGGCGACATAGTGAGACTCTGTCTCAAAAAAATAAAAATAGAAAAGAAAAAAAGAAAATGATGACAGATAAGGGACGACATTTACTTTTATTATGAAAATTATTTGATAGGAAAACAGAAAGCAAGCTTTGGGCCCTGCCACATCTTGGCTGCCAATGCAGAGCGAGGCAGAGGGCAGATTACAAAGTGGCACAGAAATGTGTGAGGTGCTGCTGAGGTGTGGAAGTACCTTAATAATCTAGTAATAATGCCTATCTGACTTCTAAATAACATTAAACGCCCAATGTTGCCATGGTAGGGTGAAATATTATCGATAATCATTGCCTCCCCAAGACACCGGGAGCACATGTAATGTCTGATGGTGTTAATTCCACTGTCTTCACTTACAAGATAACGCACTGGAAGCCACACCTGTGTACAAACAGTGAGAGCAAATCTATGTTTATTTTACATGAAATTGAGACATGAACTATGTTGTCATCTATAAAGTTCATGCTGAAGAATTGCGCAATCAAGTTCCACAAAAAAAAAAATCATCAAAAAATCTCATAATGTTGTAAGTATCATAGCACATTCATAACCATCCTGGGCTGCATGTAGCCTCTGGGCCGTGGGTTGGATACTCCTGAATACTTTATTCTCAGAATAGAAAATGGTATTGAGAAAGCCATAAGGGAGAAAAGAGAAAGTATATTTCCTGAACACTAAGTGGAAGTGGATCATCAGAAGGGCTTTTATCCTTATCATCTTCACAGGGGTAAGCGGAGAAGGAGTCTGTTGCACTCACACAACAGTGGAGCTTAGTGTGTCCCTTTCTGCCTTAAATCCTGGTGTTCCCTTCTCTTTCTTACTAGTAAATGTCCTTTGTGGTAATTTTTTCCAGAATAGGACGCTTTGGTCTCTATTCAAAACTAGGGAAAATACCCTTTTCTCTCTCTTGTTTTCCTCTCAAATCACAATTGCAAAGACCTTTTTCCTCAATGACTTTCTTTTAATGGCGTCTGGGAACTCGTTGGCTGCCTCAGGGTCAATAGAAGCTGCTTCTGCTATCTTGACATTTAAGAAAAAAACAAATCTCTGCCTAAAACTTTTTTCTTTCTTTTTTTTTTTTTTGAGGCAGAGTCTCACTCTGTCACACTGAGGTTGAGTGCTATCATGTCACAGCTATCATGTCACAGCAACCTCAAATTCCTGGGCTCAAGTGATCCTCTTGCCTCAGCCTCCAGAGTAGCTGGAACTACAGGTGCCCACCATAACACCAGGCTAGTTTTTCTATTTTTAGCAGAGTCTGGTCTCACTTTTGCTCAGGCTGGTCTTGAACTCCTGAGCTCAAGCAATCCATCCACCTCAGCCTCCCAGAATTCTAGGATTACAGGCATGAGCCACCTCTGCCAGCCTCCTCTAAAATTAATTAAACTACCCTTTGCTGGCATTAAATTCTTTAATTTAGCTCCTTCACCTTAGTTCTGCTTAACGTTGTCATATAATGACTTCACTTTTTCTTGAATGTAGATATTTAGGTCTATAAGTGTGACTTTTTTTATAGCAATACTGCACCCACATAAAAGTTGCATTTTCAAGATGAGATTAAAAAAAAGATATTTTTCAAAAAGTCTATAGGTGTGACTTTCTTATAGCAATCCTGCACCCACATAAAAGCTGCATTTTCAAGATGAGATAAAAAAGATATTTTCAAAAAGTGCAAGGTGTTGGTGCCTGCCGGGGTAGTTGCAACAACAGCTTCAAGAAGTTGTTTTTCTTAAAAAAAAAAAAAAAATAGTCCTTCTTACACTATATTCATTTATCTTGAAATGGTGAGCAATTGTAGCTGCAGACCTCAATCTATGGTACATATCAAGCAATTTAACTTTTCCTTGTAAGGTCATGACTGTTTCTCGGGAGCACTTCCAGCATCACTAATAGTACTTTGTATGGGTTTTGTGGTGTTACTCAATTTTATGGTATTGAACCAAACATGATGGAAAATGCACACAAAAAACCCACAAAAATCGTGAGAGATCACTTTTCACTGCAATATGCAATTTACTGGAGAGACTAACTGCTCATGCAGAGATGATTAGTATCACACAGCTTTTTAAGTGAATACTCACAGCACCTGAGCTCACCACTCCACCAGCAGGAGATAGTACATATGGTACTACAGTTAATTATATGCATTTATGGTTTTCTTTTTTGAGACAGAGTCTCACTTTGTCACCCTTTGTAGAGTGCCTTGGCATCATCATAGCTCAACGCAACCTCAAACTCTTGGGCTCAAGAGAATCTCTTGCCTCAGCCTTCCAAGTAGTTGGGACTATAGATGCTGCTCACAACCCCCCGGCTATTTTTAGAGACAGGGTCTCGATCTTGCTTGATTGAGCTAGGAGATCAAATAACTATTGAACTGTGTGTTCATTTTGTTTGTTTTCTTTAAACAGAGTCTTAATCTGTTGCTGAAGCTGGAGTTCAGTGGCAAGTTCAGCTCACTGCATGCCTGAACTCCAAGGCTCAAAACATCTTTCCACTTCAGCTGCCCAAGTAGTTAGGCCTGCAGGCCCAAACCAAGATGCCAGGCTAAGTTTTTTATTTTTTTAGAGACAGGATCTCACCATTTTCCTCAGTCTGGTCCTGAACTCCTGGCCTCAAACACTTCTGCACCCTCAGGGTCCTAAAGTGCAGGGATTATAGGTGTGATCCCATGCCCAGCCAAACTGGGTTCAATGGACCTTGGAAAACCATCGGGTTCTGTTCATTTCATTCAATGGCAGATATTTAATCACCTTTCCAATCGCGTTTGTGATAGTTGCTTTATTTTAGTTTTCCTTTTCTGTTTATAAATTCTGATAATTTAAATTTTAATTGAAAATTACGTCTGCTGACTTTTCAAATGTGTTATCAAGTTGAAAGTAGTCTTTTCTTATCATTCTTTTCAACTCTGCCTTATTTATGATTGTCTCCTTTCTCATTCCTAATCTTAAATATTTTTTTCTCTCTTCCCTGCTTAGTGAGACTTTTAAGGAGTTTTCTCCTTTATTATCCTTTTCATATAAAACAACTTTTAGATTTATTCATCCTTCTTACTATTTTTTTTTGAGACAGAGTCTCACTATGTCACCCTCGGTAGGGTGCCATGGTGTCACAGCTCACAGCAACCTCAAACTCTTGGACTTAAGTGATTCTCTTGCCTCAGCCTCCCAAGTAGCTGGGCCTACAGGCCCCTGCCACAACACCTGGCTATTTTTTTTTTTTTTGTAGTTGTCATTGTTCTTTAACAAGCCTGGTCCAGCTTCGAACCTGTCAGCCCCAGTGTATGTGGCCGGCGCCCTAACCACTGAGCAATGGGCGCTGAGCCTTTACTATTTTTTGTGTTGTTGTTGTTGTAGCTTATTTTTTTGTTTTCAGACAGAGTCTCACTTTGTTACTTTTGGTAGAGTGCCATGGCGCCATACCTCACAGCAACCTCAAACTCGTGAACTCAAGTGATCCTGCCTCAGTCTCCCAAGTATCTGGAACTTAGGTGCCCACCACAGCACCCAGATGTTTTTAGAGATGGGGTCTTACTCTTGCTCAGGCTGGTCTCGAACTCCTGAGCTCAGATAATCCATCTGCCTCAGCCTCCAGGAGTACTAGGATTTCAGGTGTGACCCATGGCATCTGGCCCCCTAGTTTATGTTTATTAACAGTCTCTTTATACTTTCTTTTAAATATACTATTATTGTTTTCTTAATTCATGGAATTTATGAATTATATTAAGACATTTCCTAAAAGTCTAATCACCTTCTTTCATTGGAATAAGCCAGTTTGCTGTATTCTAAAGTATTCTCCTTTTCATTGCTATTTATTTATTTATTTATTTATTTATTTAGATCCTCTTGCCTCAGCCTTCTGAGAAGCTGGGACTACAGATATCTGACACAAAGCTCAGCTAGTTTTTTCTATTTTTATTAGAGACAGGGTCTTGCTCTTTCTCAGGTTGCTCTTGGACTGCTGAGCTAAGGCAATCCACCTATCTCAGCCTCCCAGCGTGCTAAGATTATAGGCGTGAGTCACTGTACCTGGCCTTTCATTGCTTCTTATTTTTATTATTTTTTCATTTTTTTATTTTTTGAGATAAGAGTCTCACTTTATTGTCCTCGATAGAGTGCCGTGGCGTCACAACCTCAAACTCTTGGGCTCAAGCGGTCCCCTTGCCTCAGTCTCCCAAGTAGTATACAGGCGCCCACCACAACGCCCGAATATTTTTAGAGATGAAGTCTCGCTCTTGCTCAGACTGGTTTTGAACCTGTGAGCTCAGGCAATCCACCTGTCTCAGCCTCCTAGAGTGCTAGGATTACAGGCGTGAGCCACTGTACCTGGCCTTTCATTGCTTTTTAGATAATACAACTTCAGTTTTTATTTCACCTTTGATGTCAATATTATATAGGAATACATTTATTCATTTCCAGGTTTTCCAAGGTTTTCTTGTCACCTATTTTTTTTGCAGTTCTTGGCCAAGGCTGGGTTTGAACTCGCCACCTCTGGCATATGGGGCTGGTGCCCTACTCTTTTGAGCCACAGGCACCACCCTTTTCTTGTCACCTTTTTATTACATATTTCTAATTTTATTAAACTATGATCAGAACATGTGTCTTGTAAAAATGTGTTAATGGGGTTTTTTTTTGTGACCTAAATATATGATCTAACTTTGTAAATGATTCATGTGCCTATGGAAAAATAAAGGATGACTAGGAGAGGTGGCTCATTAATCACAGCACTTTTGGAAGGCAGAGGTGGGAGGATCCCTTGAAGCCAAGACTTTGAGACCAGTCTGGGCAACATAGCAAGCCCTCATCCCTACAAAATATTTAAAAATTAGCCAGGCAAGATGGTGTGCATCTTTAGTCCCAGGTACTCATAAGGTTGAAGCAGGAAGATCACTTGAACCCAGGAGTTCAAGGCTGCAGTGAGCTATAATCATGCCATTCCAGCTTGGGCAACAAAGTGAGACACTGCCTCTAACCAAAAAAAAAAGGGAAAAATAAAAATAAAGATATTCCTTATTCAATAAATGTCAGTTTTCACAAATTAAATCAATAAATCAATTAATCAATTGATCAATTAAATCAGTTTTGCTTGGCCAGGCACAGTGGCTCATGCCTGTAATCCTAGCACTCTGGGAGGCTGAGGTGGGTGGATTGCTTGAGCTCATGAGTTTGAGACCAGTCTTAGCAAAAAATCAAGACCCCTTTCTCTATTAAAAATGGAAAAACTGAGGCAAGAGGATTGCTTGAGCCCAAGTTGGAGGTTGTTGTGAGCTATGACACTATGGCACTCTACCCCAGGTGACAGCTTGAGACTCTGTCTCACATAAATAAATAAATATAAATCAACTTTGCTTTCTGGTCAGTAGTTCATGTCTATAATCCTAGCACTCTGGGAGGCCAAGGCTGGTGGATTGCTTGAGCTTAGGAGTTTGAGACCAGCCTGAGAAAGAGTGAGATCCATCTCTAGAAAATTTAGTCAGGCATTGTGGTAGGTGCCTGTAGTTCCAGCTACTCAGGAGGCTAATGCAAGAGGATTGAACTCAAGAGTTTGAGGTTGCTGTGAGCTATGATGACACCATAACACTCTATCCAGGGCAATGAAGTAAGACACCATCTTGAAAAAAGAAAAGAAAAAGGCCAGGTGTGGTGGCTCTTGCCTGTAATCCTAACACTCTGGGAGGCCAAGGCAGGTGGATTGCTTGAGCTCACTAGTTCGAGACCAGCCTGAGCCAGAGTGAGACTTGTCTCTAAAAACTAGGCAGGCATTGTGGTGGGCACCTGTAGTCCCAGCTACTTGGGAGGCTGAAGCAAGAGAATTGCTTGAGCCCAAGAGTTGGAGGTTGCTGTGACCTGTGACACCATGGCACTCTCCCTAGGATGACAGCTTGAGACTCTGCCTCAAGAAAAAAGTCTGTTTCATCACAGTGTGATTGAATTACTACCAAGTTCTCCTTGCCATTTTAATAGTTTTTATTTTGTATATTTAGCTGCCATGTTGTTTAGCTTATGATTATTCAAACTTCTTACATTATGACTCATTTATCCAGTTTAGTTCTTTCATTGTAGATTCCTTCTGATATTCACATTGTTTCTCTTACTTTCCCTTCATTTGCATTTGAGATGTATGCCTTCCCCACCCTTTAATTTTCATTTTTTTTATAACCGTATTTTTTTTTTTTGAGACGGAACCTCAAGCTATCCCCCTGGGTAGAGTGCCATGGCATCACAGCTCATAGCAACCTCCAACTCCTGGGCTCAAGCGAGTCTCCTGCCTCCGCCTCCCAAGTAGCTGGGACCACAGGCGCCCG
>CAUYQV010029322.1:0-37356 GCA_963574575.1 Galagoides demidoff | reverse complement strand
GATATTTATATAAAAATGAATTCTATGATTTGCATTATTAGTATCAATTTCTACAATGTACTGAGTTATAAAATAGTCCAGACAATGAAAGGTAGAGATAACAACTGGTGAGTGAGATAAGACACCCACGAAGTTTCTGTTTTGGCCTACTTCAAGGCCTTTTCAATATTTTTCTGTCACAAATAATACCTTAATACTATGAAACTAGCTTTGATCTTGTGTGCTCTCTGAAAAGGCCTAAGGGACCCTCTAACGTCTCCTGGGACCAATGAGGAGACCCACTAGTCTAGATCATAAACTGGGAAGCTTTTGAATGGATGAGGAAGACACCAGGAGACAAGATCAAGAAACTAATAAACTAGGTTCGGCGCCTGTGGCTCAATCGGCTAAGGCGCCAGCCACATACACCTAAGGTAGCGGGTTCGAATCCCCAGCCTGGGCCCACCAAACAACAATGATGGCTGCAACCAAAAAATGGCCGGGTGTTGTGGCGGGCACCTGTGGTCCCAGCTACTTGGGAGGCGGAGGTAGGAGACTCACTTGAGCCCAGGAGTTGGAGATTGCTGTGAGTGATGCCATAGCACTCTACCCAGGGGGACAGCTTGAGACTCCATCTCAAAAAAAAAAAAAAAAAAGAAACTAGTAAACTAAATCCAACTCAAGTAATGAGCATGACCTGCCTCCTTTATAATAAAGTACATCAATCGTAGGGTTTCTTCTGTGGCAATAACTTCTTCCTGGAGTCATTAATTACCAAGAAGCACCGTAAATGTTGGAGAAGCTTAAATTCCTAACTGGGAGTCTGTTTCCAGCACTACTTTCAATAGATCCAGGCCCGCTCTCCCAGGACACATAAAAGTCTTCAAATCCATCAGGATTAACATTCTCCTAAGTATCTCAAGAATGGAAAGTCAAGCATCCCATATACTCAATGCTAAGTTGGAACTAGTAGATTAACAATGGTAGGCCCCCATGGGACAAAAACACAATTAAATTCAAGAAGTCGGGGAGTTGTCAAGTTCCCAGCTAAGGGGTAGAGTGTACAGGTATATGGCACATTTCCTGGGTGAAGGACTCAACTACAACTTGCACTTTACCTTAGAAATGCAAACAATGTAACCTAATTGTATGTGCCCTCCTATTAACTTCCCCTCAAAAAAAAAAGAAAATTAAGCTGCTGCCTATTTCCCATCCTCCTCTCCAGGCTCCTGGCCACTAAGGAGCCATCAGCCCAGCCCAGCCATGTGGACCCTCTTTTGGTTCCTCAAACAGAGGAGTTTAACAAGTACCCAGGGACCTGCTTTTAGCATAGAATTTGTAGACTGGTTATTTTGTGTGACTTGAGGAATTCCAGAAAAAAATTCCCTGCTCTTAAATGCCTCCCCTAACCAACTGCCCCTAATGCCCAATACTTCTACCATGAGAGATCCTATATTTCTCCTGTTTGTATTTTTCAAAGCAGTTTTCACGTATTCTCTGGTCATTTTTACATATACAACCAAACTGCATCTTTGCACTGGATGTTGTCTGTCTGGAGTGTCCATCTCCTGACCCTACTGGCTTATCCCTGATCAATGTGAAGGTCATCTCCTCAGTGAGGCCTTCTTGACCACCTAATTTAAAGTGGCCACCTATTCACTTCCTAACCTTATTTTAATAGGTCTATTTTATTATTAATACCATCTAATTTGATTTCTATATCTCAGCCCATGGCTTTGGCCAAATGACCTGCTCTATTCCCAAGCTTAATAAACAAATATTTATTGGCAGACATTGAGTGATGTCCCAGGGCTTTCTGCTTTGGGCTCTGCCTCAGTTTTGCCCTTTCTCTCCTATACTCTGCCATTTCAGATCATTAAGGCTTTCCTGGACTATTCACTGTACTACCAGCTGGCTGGCTACCAGGACGTGTGGTTCAAATATGAAGTCTTGGCCATGGAACAGATCCTCAACCTCCCCCTGAAAGGCGAGGGTATTGAAATTGTGGCATACATGGCTGATACACTGGGCTACATCAAGCTCATAATGGGTCACTTAGACTTGGCCATTGAATTAGGTAAGGGCTGGCTGGGCAAGGAGGGATATGAAGATTTAAGTAATGCCTCAAAATACACTGGAATTGTTTTCTTCCCAGGCTCTCGAGCCCACAAGATATGGTCACACCTCCGGAATCCCCAGAATCACCTGAGAGTCCTCTGCAGACTTAGCAAATCTCTCTTCTTGAAAAGCAGGTATTTGGGCAGCGCCTCTGGCTCAGTGAGTAGGGTGCCGGCCCCATATACTGAGGGTGGTGGGTTCAAACCTGGCCCCAGCCAAACTGCAACAAAAAATAGCCAGACGTTGTGGTGGGCACCTGTAGTCTCAGTTACTTGGGAGACTGAGGCAGGAGAATCGCCTAAGCCCAAAAGCTGGAGGTTGCTGTGAGCTGTGATGCCACAGCACTCTATCAAGGGTGACAAAATTAGACTCTGTCTCTAAAAAAGAAAAAAAAAAAAGAAAAGCAGGTATTTATCTTAAAGCATTTTTCAGTGAAAGCAAGAGGAAGGCATATCTGTAAGTGTTCCAGGCTCACTTGATTCTGGCCAGAGGGTAGAGAAGGGAGTATTATTTGCAGGAAGATGATGTAACTGATAATAACCATACTTAACCTTTGGATACTGCTACTTTTTTTAAAATCATAATTCTTTCAGATTCATCCTCTCTAGTCTGTTTGCTCTAGCCAAGGACTAAAGGAGAGTCAGATAGCTGTCCCCACTGTATGGATCAGCCACCAAAGGGAAAGAAAAGAAAAAGATTTAACAGGAAGGCAAAAGCCCAGAGAATAGTAACCAGGACTAGAGGCCCAGCTGATTTAGCCTAACTCTGGTCATCCTAATATAGAGCCCCCCTCAAAGAATAATGTATAAAATTATTCTTAAGAGCTGATTTAAGGTGTTCTAGTCCTGAATAGAAATAGGTTTAAAGTATTGTATTGGGTTCGGAATTACGGGGAAGGATCAAGACTAGACAGGACCTACCTTCATCCCCTCCTCTCCAGTGTTTTTTAATGTCACTGCCTTTCTCTTCCACAGATACAAGCAGTTGATCAAGGTGCTGGGGTGGCTGTGGGATCTTTCCACAGCAGAAGAACATGTCTACAGTAAGGCCTATTTCTATATCGTCTGCTTGGACATCTTGCTTTATTCTGGTACGTGTGGCTTTGAAAAGTGAAATAACTTGGGGATATGATATGGCACCTGTGTTGGTGTGTTGTGGCAGCTCCCAGGGCTGGGGCTTTGAGACCACTAGGTCTCTGGATGGATGGACTTATAGGGCAGGGATGGAGAGAACCTGGTGGTGGGAGCTGAAGACCTGTCTAGCAGGTGCAAAGATGACACAGGAGCAGCGAGAAGGCAAATCAAGTGTGGAGAAACCTATGGGGTATAAGCTGCCAGTTGAACTGCCAGATAAATGTACACATAAGTGACAGTGACTGACATTGTCTTACCAGGTGCATTTTATTAGGAGGATTTAATTTTTAGCAGGATGCACTTAGAGACTTCATGCTTTAGAATGAAGGATTGGGTTGTTAACGGTGAGAGTTCTGGGCTGGTAGGTGTTGGTGATTTGGAAAACAAATTCTTTCCTGACAACATTTCGGTGACACCAAGTAGGTCACTTGAAGTATACATATTAAACTGGAGGGGACAGTAGGTCACTTCCGTGCAGCAGGACATGCCCATAATCCTAGTGCTATGGGAGGCTGAGGTGGGTGGATAGCCTGGGCTCAGGAGTTTGAGACCAGCCTGAGTAAGAGTGAGGCCCTGTCTCAACTAAAAATAAGAAAAACCAGCCAGGCGTTGTAGCGGGCGCCTGCAGTCCCAGCTACTTGGGAGGCTGAGGCAAGAGGATTGCCTGAGCCCAAGAGTTTGAGGTTGCTGTGAGCTATGGTGCCATGGCACTCTACCCAGGGTGACAGTGAAGCTGTCTCTCAAAAAAGTAAATTAAATAAATAAATAAATAAACTAGAGGGACCAACCTGGGGATTGTTTTCCTCACATGTGATTTTAAAAGAGGATGCAAATATTGCAGCTAACGGGGGAAGCATGGTGGGAAAACAGAAGCCCCTAGGCTGCACCGAGGCCAACTCTTTGCACTTTGGCCAGCAAGGGGGTGGTTTAAACCTATCTGCCTCACACTCTGGGAGGCTGAGGTGGAAGATCTCTTGAGGTTAGAAGTTCAAGACCATCTACGACAAGAGTGAGACACCCCCCCCCACCCTCTTTACTAAAAACAGAAAAATTAGCCAAAAATTAGCCAAGTGTAGTGGCACAAGCCTGTACCCCCAGCTACTCAGGAGTCTGAGGGAAGGTGGTCCCTTGAGCCCAGGATTTGAGGCTGCTGCGAGCTATGATGATGTCATGGTGTCTACCAAGGGTGACAGAGCAAGACTGTTTCAAAAACAAAAAACCCATCTACCTGGTTTAGGTCATGTACAAAACCCATCTACCTGGTTTAGATCAATTCAATTTAGAATTGAATTATATACACACACCATTCCATAATAGCTGGGACCCACAAATACAGGCAACTCAGTCACTGGCTTGTTCCAATTCCCAAGACCCTTTGGATTCATACAGTAATCAGAGACTATTCTCCTGGCAGTAGAGAAAGATTGGGTTGTTAACGGTGAGAGTTCTAGGCTGGCGAAGCCTGAAAGATGACCGCCCACCTATGAGCAAATTTTACCTGTTCTCTCTTGTAGGCTTTGTTTATAGAAAATTTGAAGAATGTTTGGAATTCATATACCAATATGAAAACCACAGAATCCTCAAGTTCCAGAGTGGACTCCTCCTGTCACTTTATTCAAGTGTAGCCATCTGGTAACAATGTGTTGCATATCCCTAACTTCCCAAAGCGAAAATGTTGAGCCCTGAAGAAGAGTTCTATAAACACTTTTTTTAGAAGAAAGACAAGTATTTATAATTTAATACCTGTGACAGCTTAAAGGCATCCGAGAACATTGACCTGAAAGACACCTTAGGGATCAACTAGTTCATCCCCATCAAGCAAGGCAGAAAAGTGATGTTGTCTCAATCACGTTCAATGCCATGAGCATTTACTACAGGCATACCATGATTTGAAGACACAGAGAAAAAGACAACTGGCTTCTGAAAAGCACCGGGGTTTGCGGAAAGCTATTGAGCAGCATCACTTGGCTACCTGCACCCACCCAGATGGAAAAACACTGCTGATAACACTGATGTTGGAGGATGTAGCTTCCTTACATCTGTACACCAGTGGGCTTCCTAATATTGAGCCCCTAAATTAGACTTACCCACTCAGCAGCAGGTAGTTCTGGAAAACTGCAGTTCTCCCTACATCCAGGCAGTCTCTCTCTACAATGTGTCAGAGGGCAGATCAGCGCCACTCTCTCGATCGGCTTCACTAGCTCTTAAGATGAAGGAGAGACAGACAGTGAGCTACTCTGACCCAGTTTCTCTCCCCAAATCACCACATCACTCTTTTTCATTGGAGGAGGAGAGTGAGAGAGAAGTGAGGAAAGGGAGCTAGCACTTTGTCCCAGTGGAGGTCCCTCTGGTGGAAGGACAGTTCAGCAGAGAGGAAGCAGCACTGTCCTTGCACTCTTGTAATGCCGGAAGCGTGAGGCATAATCTCTTTAAGTTATTAGGTTTTTAACTCTATGGCTATGGTCATACCCTCAAGGAAGGAGATGAACAGTAAGATGCCAAATGGGGTCAGAATAGTAATTAAATCCCTTCCATGACTATTCCTCAGGACTGAACATCACCCCCTCCTCTATTTCCCATCTCAAATTATATACAGCCATATTGTCTCATAATGGTCCCCTAGAGGTGGTGTGATTAGATTAATGGAGACATTACCATGGAAAAGGCCACAAATGAGAGCAGCTCCAAATTTGAAGAGAATCCCCCTCTTGTTATAACATTACTTGGAAAATATTAAAATCTACAAATTAATTACTCTTGCCAGTTAAAGTTCAAAATCAAATTAACTTGCCCATGTTAGTTAAAGGCCAAGGAGCGTAAAGTCCAAAAATCACCCTAATTTCTTATTCTTCTCTGGTTTAGCTGGAGAGCTCTTATAATAGCTGTGTCCCAGGCAAATGCTTCTCACACATTAGTAGGCATAAGAATCACCTGGAGAGCCGTTAACTCAGAGATTCATACCTGTGGTACCTGTCAGATTCAGGAGATTTTATAAAGGAGGCCCCAGGTGTTACTAATGATGCCAGTCTGTGGCCCACACTCTGAATAGCACTGGTAGCCTAGTAGCCTATCTCTCTGAAACTGGAGCAATATCTTCACACCTCAGAATTTATACCTCCAAGTACCTGATCCACCTCACTTTTTTTTTTTTTGCACATTTTGGCCAGGGCTGGGTTTGAACCCGCCACCTCTGGCATATGAGGCCAGCGCCCTACTCCTTTGAGCCACAGCCGCTGCCCCACCTCACTTTTTAATATAAAAAAATCCAGAGAGGTCAGGTATGGTGGTTCATGCCAAGCCTGGCACTCTAGGAGGCCAAGGTGGGGAGGAGGAGTGATCCCTTGGGCTCAGGAGTTTGAGATTACTCTGAGCAAGAGCAAGACCCTGTCTCTACTAAAAATAGAAAAACTAGCCTAGTGTGGTGAAGGGTGCCTATAGTCCCAGCTACTCAGGAGGTTGAGGCAGGAGAATCACTTGAGCCCAAGAATTTGAGTTTCCTGAGAGCTATGATTGACACCATGGCACTCTACCTAAGGCAACAGAGTGAGACTCTGTCTAAAAAAAAAAGTCCAGAAAGGTAAATACTGTAGATGGTGGCTTAATATTATCTGGGTGTTTCCAAGAATTCTATTCTTCTTAAGCAGGGGTCCTCAAACTTTTTAAACAGGAGCCAGTTCACTGTCCCTCAGACCATTGGAGGGCTGGACTGTGGACCCCGGGCTGAGTCAGCTGCTAAGCAGGACAAGCAGCAGCGGTAAAAACTCCTGGTGGGCCAGATAAATGTCCTCGGCAGGCTGCTGCATGTGGCCCATGGGCCATAGTTTGAGGATGCCTGGTTAAGTCATCAAACAATTCTATTCTTGGCCAGAAGTGGTGTTTCACGCCTGTAGAGGTCAACAGGGATGAATCACCTGAGATCAGAGTCAGTCATCCTCAGTCCTGGATCAGCCTTAGCAAGAATGAGATCTCCTCCCCCCCATCCTCTAATCTCTACTAAAAAGGCACCTATAATTCCAGGTACCCAGGAGGCTAAGGCAAAAGAATTTCTTGAGCCCAAGAGTTTAGGTTTCTGTGAGCTATGACAGTCACAGCACTCCACCCAGGATGACAGAGTGAGACTCTGTCTCAAAAAAAATTCTATTCTTTCCTTGCTCCATTTCACAGAATGTCCTCCTTTTTTAGGGAGAGTGGAGCAGGGCTGGGCAGGAGGCAGACTTCCAGAGACCCAAGTATGGGAAGCTATGTATCCAGAGAGAGGCATCTCAGCAAATCAGCCCACCCAAGAGTGATACTGATTTTTCTTCTTCTCCTGTGGTGGTACAGGTATGCCAGACTTCAGGAATGGGACAACTTTTACATATTTTCCAATAGAGCCAAAAATCTAGTGTCAAGAAGAACCCCGACAGATCTTTACTACCAAGGAATTTCTAGATACATGGAGGGGCAAGTTCTCCACCTTCAGAAACAAATTGAAGATCAGGCTGAGAATGCCCAGGAGAGTGGAGTTGAGCTACTCAAGGTGAGGCCTGTTCTCCAGTTCCCAATATAAATCACTCCCTTAAATGGACTTCTGTTTGCCTCCTGTGCTAATTATTTTACCATTACAGAATTTATTCGTGTTTATAATAGTTTTTGAAGGCACTCCCTCAAAATTATAAAGGGAAAAGTACAAATGGCCCATAACCTTAATAGTCAGAGATAAACACTTTTTATGTATTAAGATATCATTTTTAAAGTTTTTTTTCTATGTGTGCATGTGTGTAGGTTCATTTTCAGTTTTGTAATTTGCTATTAAAAATGTGATATAGACTCGGCACCTGTGGCTCAGTGGCTAAGGCAACAGCCACATACACCTGAGCTGGTGGGTTTGAATCCAGCCCAGGCCCACCAATCAACCGGTACAACCAAAAAAAAATAGCCGGGCATTGTGGTGGGCGCCTGTAGTCTCAGCTACTTGGGAGGTGGAGGCAGGAGACTCGTTTGAGCCCAGGAGTTGGAGGTTGCTGTGAGCTATGATGTCACAGCACTCTACCCAGGGTGACAGCTTGAGGCTCTGTCTCAAAAAAAAAAAAAAGATATAATTTCCATGTCATTAAATTGTTTCTCACATCACTAATTAAAAGCAAGCATAGTATTTTATCTTATGAATATCCTATTCGCTTATACAGTCCAATTGTTCTTGGATAGAACTTTTCTTTAGTATTTGATTACTGTGATGAGCATCCTGGTAGATAAATCTTTACACACAACAATTTTTAAAATTCAACTCATATATATAAAGCAACAGATAATAAGTGCCTAGGGTGGAGAAGTGAGCAAATTAGAAGTGGTATGCACCTCTGAAAGTTTACAGCCTAACATGGGCTGTAAACTAAGACAATGAATGGCTAAATCTATGGTTTGGGTTCAACACTTGTTTGCCTTGTTTGTGTAAAAAACTGGGCACAGGTATTTTAGTTCTCTATTGCGGTGCCAGAAATTACCACAAACCAAACACCACCCCCACTTCTTAATCACAGTTTGTCAGATCAGATGTCCGGATGGGCTGGGCTAGGATCTTTGCTTAAAGATGTATTTGATGTATGCACATAATCAAAAATATTGTTGTTATTATTTTGAACAAACTTATCTGTTAGATAAATTACGAATAATAAAAAAAAATTTATGTTGCCTTTACATACTCCTTCTTTGATGCTCTTCCTTTCTTTATGTAGATCCCAGTTTCTGGCCTATATATTTTTCCTTCTCTCTAAAGAATTTATTTAAGGATGGGTGGAGGGAGGGTACTTATGGGACCACACCTACGGTGCATTTTACAAAGGTACATGTTACATCTGCTGAGTGTAGAATATAAATGTCTTAACCCAATAACTAAGAAAATGAGGTGAAGGCTATGTTAACCAGTTTGATGAAAGTATTTCAAATTGTATATATAACCAGCACATTGTAACATGGTACCCCATAATTGCTTTAATATGCACAGCTATGATTTAATAATAAAAAAAGAATTTATTTTAATGTTTCTTGCAAGGCAGGTCTACTAGCAACACTGGCAACAACTTTCCTCAATTTTAGTTTGTCCGAGAAGGTCTTTATTTTGTTGTCAATTTTGAAGAATAATTTACAGGGCTCGGCACCTGTGGCTCAATCGGCTAGGGCGCCAGCTGCGTACACCTAAGGTGGCAGGTTCGAATCCCCAGCCCGGGCCCGCCAAACAACAACGATGGCTGCAACCAAAAAATGGCCGGGCATTGTGGCGGGCGCCTGTGGTCCCAGCTACTTGGGAGGCGGAGGCAGGAGACTTGCTTGAGCCCAGGAGTTGGAGGTTGCTATGAGCTGTGATGCCATGGCACTCTACCCAGGAGGATAGCTTGAGACTCCGTCTCAAAAAAAAAAAAAAGAAAACAATGAGACAGGGTAAGAAGGCTGTATGAGGGTAGAGGGAGAGATAGGAGTGATGCGTGTCTACAAGACAAGGAGCACCAAGAACTGTTGGCACTCACCCAAAGCCAGGAGTGGCATGGGACAGATTCTCCCTTGGAGACTCCAAAGGGAATTGACACAAAAGCAGCATTGAATCTAAACTTCTGACTCCATAACTACAACAGAATATATTTCTTTTTTCTTGAGCTACCCAGTTTGTGGTACTTTTGTTAAAGCCAGTCCAGGAAATTCCTCCATGGTACCCACGCCCAAGGGGAGGAGGCCCCACTCTCTGCCCCATTAAGACTAGTTATAGATCAGGCCCCCAGCCAGGGTGGGACAGCCCCATCCCCAACACCCACTGCTATCAAGGACCACAAGACAAAGGAGACTTCCAGTAAAGCTGCTTTTAATATCCAGGTCACCAGGAGCTGTGGCCAACAGGCTGAACCCCCAGGGCAGAGCTGTTGGGCAGACTGTCAACTTCCAACAGCAGCACCATGTGGCTTTTCCAAATGGAGGCCTGGAGCGCAGTGGCCAGCAGGGGCCCAGCCCCTCAGGCCATGTGTGGTCCCAGCTGTGGAGTCTCTCTGGCCTGATGGTTATAAAGTGGAATGCTTCTCAAAGGGCACTGTTAGGAGTCTGGCAGCTGCCTCATCCAGAAACCAGCAAAGTTTCCCGGTGTGGGGTTGGACCAATGCAGCAGGGAGTGGGTTTGCTTCCTTGTCCTCCAAAATGCGCTGCATGGAGAAGGCAGAAGCATGAGGCCTTGGCTGGACCACTGGTGCCCTTCAGAACTCCCAGGGCTCCCCCAGATAAGACCCTTATACCTTCAACATGTGATGACATTGTTTTCGGCTGTCCTAGCCTCAAAACGTCGGCAGGAACAGAGTCCCTTTTTTCCTATCACATGTAACTGCTTATTTATTTATTTATTTTTAGAGACAGAATCTCACTTTATCACCCTCAGTAGAGTTCTATGGCATCACAGCTCACAGCAACCTCCAATTCCTGGGCTTAGGCGATTCTCTTGCCTCAGCCTCCCAAGTAGCTGGGACTACAGGCGCCCACCACAACGCTCAGCTATTTTTTTGTTGCAGTTTGGCCGGGGCCAGGTTTGAACCCACCACCCTCGGTATATGGGGCCGGTACCCCACTCACTGAGCCATAGGCACCACCCCCTATTTATTTATTTTAGCCTCTGTCACCCAGGCTAAAGTACAGTGGCATGATCATAGTTCACGGTAATCTTGACCTTGTGACCTCGAGTGATTCTCCTGCTTCAACCTCCCCAGTAGCTGGGACTATCAGCTCCTGCCAGCATACCTAGCCAATTTCTTTTTTCCTTCTTTTTTTTTTTTTTTCCTGTGGAGACAAGGTCTTGCTACATTGCTCAGGATGGTTCTGAACTCTTGGCCTCAAGTGATTTTCTTGCCTCAGGTTCCCCAAGTGCTGAGATTACAGGTGTGAGCCACTGAGCCTGGCCTGTAACTGTTTAATACTATGTTCAGCACCTGTTTTCTGCAAAAAACTAGAATCAGTATATTCAGGTCTACAGACCATCAAGTACAGTGGTTCTCAACCTTCCTAATGCTGCAACCCTTTAATACAGTTCTTCATGTTGTGGTGACCCCCAACCATAACGGGGAACTGTATTAACGGGTCATGGCATTAGGAAGGTCGAGAACCACTGATCTAGTATCTGTTGCAACTATTTAGCTCTGCTGTTATAGCCCAAAGCATCTGTGGACAATACCTACACAAATAAGAGTGACTGTATTCCCAATTAGTATTTATTTCTCAACAGTGAAATTCAAATTTCTTTTCTTTTTTTTTTTTTGAGACAGAGCCTCAAGCTGTCCCCCTGAGTAGAGTACTGTGGCATCACAGCTCACAGCAACCTCCAACTCCTGGGCTCAAGTGAGTCTCCTGCCCCAGCCTCCCAAGTAGCTGGAACCACAGGCGCCCACCACAACACCCGGCTATTTTTTGGTTGCAGCTGTTGTTGTTTTGGTGGGCCCAGGCTGGATTCAAACCCACCACCTTAGGTGTATGTGGCTGGCGCCTTAGCCACTTGAGCCATAGGCGCTGAGCCTGAAATTCAAATTTCAGAGTTTTCACAAGACAAGAAATATTATTCATTTGAATTTCTTTTTTTTGAGATGGGATCTTATGATGTTGCCCGGGCTGGAATGCAATACCTGTTCACAAGTGCTATCACTGCACACTATTGCCTCAAACTCCTGAGCTCAAGAGATCCTCCTGCCTCTTGAGTAGCTGGGATTAGAGGAGTGCACCATCATGCCCAGTTCTTCATTTAATTTTTTTCCTAATCACTTAAAAGGAATGTGGCCTGCAGGCCATGGGGTACCAACCACTGATTCGACCTCATAATTATCAGGAATTATAAATACTGCTTTTGCTGGGTATGTTAGTGCATACCTGTAATCCCAGCTATGCAGGAGGCTGAGGCAGGAGGATTGCTTCTGCCCAAGAGTTCAAGGTTACAGTGAGCTATGATCATGCCACTTATATTAACTCATTTACTTCTGATGACAGACTTGCAGAGTCACCTTTGTTCTCAGCCTGATTTTATGGAGTAGCTAAGGGTATGAGGGGCTGAGTCACCTATCTGAATTCTCATGGCCTATATTGTTCTGTATATGGAGGGATACTACATCAGAATCCCATCAACCAACATTCAGGGAATCTCTCTCAAACCACATTGCAGATGACAACGTTGAGGTCTGGAGGGTTTAAGTGGCTGCCCAATGCCACCTGGAATCACTTAGCAAGGATGTCCAGTCTACTGGACTCCAAAAATTCTGCACCCAGCAACCCAGCACTAAGCTACCCCCATGAAGACATCTGGACCCAATGGGTGGAAATGTCTACCATGTTTCCACCATGTTTCCAATGGTGGAAAGTATTATTATTTATTACTTTTTAAATATTTCCAATTTCTTCCAATGGTCTTTTCAATGGTGGGAATTAAAATTTTTTAATTAATGCCCAGGAACAGTGGCTCAGTCCTATAATCCTAGCACCCTGGGAGCCCGAGGTGGGTGGATTGTCTGAGCTCACAGGTTTGAGACCAACCTGAGTCAGAGCAAGAACTCGTCTCTAAAAAAAAAATAGCCAAGCATTGTGGTAGGTACCTGTAGTCCCAGCTACTTGGGAGGCTTAGACAAGAGAATTGCTTGAGCCCAAGCAAACTTGAGCAAGTTTAAGGTTGCTGTGAGCTATGATGCCATGGCACTCTACCAAGGGTAACAAAATGAGACTCTGTCTCCAAAAAAATAAAAGATAAAAGTAAATTAGGGCAGTGCCTGCAGCTCAAAGGAGTAGGGTGCCAGCCCCATATACTAAAGGTGATGGGTTCAAACCCAGCCCTGGCCAAAAACTGCAAAAAATAAATAAATAAAAGTAAATTTAAAAATAAAACGTTTTAATTATTTAGTTTATTTTTAATACCTTAATGAATTTTATATTTTCTTAAAATTTTATTTGTAATTGTGCCTTTCATTTTATTCCTAATGTTATGTGATTTTTTTTTTTTTTAAGAGACAGAGTCTCACAGTTCACAGCAACCTCTAACTCCTGGACTTAGGTGATTCTCTTGCCTCAGCCTCCCAAGGAGCTGGGACTACAGGTGCCCGCCACAACGCCAAGGTATTTTCTTGTTGCAGTTAGGCCAGGGCTGGGTTTGAATCCGCCACCCTCAGTATGTGGGGCCTCAGTATATGGGGCTGGTGCCCTACTCACTGAGCCACAGGCACCGCCCAATGTTACATGATTTTTTTTTCCCTCTTGATTGGCTTTGTCAGGAGGTTGTCTATCTTTCAGATCTACCTACCAAAAAACTTTTAAAAAGTACTAACCAACTCATTAATTTCTTTTCTTTTTTTGAGACAGAGTCTCACTTTGTCACTCTTGGTAGAATGCCATAGTGTCATAGGTCATAGCAACTTAAAAGTTCTGGGCTCAAGTGATTCTCTTGCCTCAGCCTCCTGTGTAGCTGGGACTACAGGACCACACCACCACAGCACCTCGCTATTTTTAGAGATGTGGTCTCACTCTTGCTCAGGCTGGTCTTAAACTCCTGAGCTCAGGTAAAGCAAATCATTAATTTCTAATTTTAATTTCACTTCCACTGAGTTTCCTCAGATTTATATTTTGTTCTTTTTCTAATTGTAGAATAAAATGTTTGATCTATTTATTTCAATGGTTTTCTAGTTAATAAAAAAATGCATTTTAATGTGATGAATTTACCTCTGAGTACAGCTTTGGCCTCACCTTATCAATTTCATTTTGCATTTATTCCTAAGTAGCCAGAAATTTCAGTTTGAATCTCCCCCTTAATTCAAGAATTACTGAATTATCTAATAAAAATGCATTTTAATGCAATGAATTTACCTCTGGGTATGGCTTTGGCCTCACTTCATCAATTTCATTTCATGGTCATTTATTCCTAAATAGTTAGAAATCTCAGTTTTAATTTCCCCTTTAACTCAAGAATTACTAAATTATCTTCAGATCTAATGTTTCTAGTAACATAGTGTCTGGGGTCATATTCTATCCCAGGAGCCCACATGCCCATTACCTTACTGGGATCAGAATGCTGTTACCTTCAAAACACCTGCTTTGCCTTCTCCAGTTGCCACAAAGATGACAGTTCGGGCTGCATTCAGGACAGGTAGTGTGAGTGTCACACGCTGTGGGGGTGGCTTTGGGGAGTCACTGATGGGGGCCACAATCTTCTCACGCTCCTGGGGGAGGAAGGCCAGTAGTGGAGACACAAGTACATCACTTCTACTTCTTGAGCACATACACACACCAGGCCCAGGGCAGCCATCACTCCATCACATCATAACAATTCTGTGGTGGATGATTTAGGGTCCTCATTTTAGGCTCAGAAGGGCTGGGCCCAGCAGGCATGTACACTGGTGTAAGCTGACTTAAAATCTGGGTCTAGGAGCCCTGCCCTGCAGGTGGCCTTCCCTCTGAAAGCTCCAGACACCAGGGACTGGGCTTAGGACAAAAGTGAATCCTGAACCTTGGTAGGCTCACCTGCAGAAGGGGATGGTCTGGGAAAAGTGAGCAAGTGTGACCATCTGGGCCCACTCCCAGGATCAGAAGGTCAAAAACCGGGATGGAGTCTCCTTGGAATGCCTTGACAAAGGAAAAAGATAGTCAGGAGAGGTTGTGAGGTGGGTGAGAGAGCTCAAAGGACATACAGAGGCAATCATTAGGAAAACATGAGCAGCCATAACACAGGAAACAATGTTCAGCTTTGCTTGTGATCAAAACCCCACCAGTCTAGGGGCACAGCTGTTCCCAAGAATTGAGTTCCTGAGCTACCTGGGCAGCTGTGTCCAGGAGACCCTCTGGATCTCCAAGGTGTGGCTATGGCCTTGTGGGGGATGGCAAAGCAGGTCTGTGGATCATCCCAGGGAAGTTTCTGCTGGTAAGAATCATATAAGGCTGCTCCACTGCCCAGGGAATAGCCCTGTAGTGGACATGGTCTCCCTTGTGGCTGTTCCTTATAACTTACCTGTCTCAGCTTCTTGGCATAGTCCTCAGCTGCCTCCTCCACAGGTAACTCAGGGTTGATGGTGATCACTTGGTTGTCTGGGATGGGCAGCCTGGAGAGTAGGTGTGTCTATAACAGAGGGACAATATCACCAATAGTAATGAAACCACCTTGATCCCCCAGGAGGGACACCTCAAAGATGGTACTGTCATTATACCCATTTACAGATGGGGAGACTGAGGCACAGGAGGACTGGTGCACTTGTTCAAGGTCCCTCAGTTAGTGAGTGGTTCAAGATTCCTTAGCCCTCAGTGATGCTGTCTCTCATGGAAGAAAAGATTCAAGGGAAATGGAGGCTCTGCTGTCCTCAGGGGCTAGGCATGAGGGTCTCTGGGGGAGGAAAGTGGCCCTCCTGGGAGTTGGATCACCATGATGCCTATGCCTGGAGCCATTAGAAGAGCAAAGACAATCTCAGAGCACCATGCCTTGTTTTCCACCATGGAACTTTGAAGTATACCATGATTGGAGAGTTGGGGGACTCTCAGTCACAGCCTACACCTATCTGGCCATATTATAGCCCTGTTTCAAAGCCTCCAAGGTCCCTCAGCCCTCAAGAGGGCTTATAAACATCAAAATGTATTGCTTACAGTTCTAGAGACTGGAGAGTCAAAGATCAAGGTGCCAACAGTATCTGGTGAGGGCCTGCTTCCTGGTTTTTTTTTTGTTGAGACAGGGTCTTGCTCTTGCTCTTGCTCAGGCTGGTCTTGAACTCCTGGCCTCTAGTGATTCTCCTGCCTCAGCCTCCCAAAATGACAGGACTATAGGCATGAGTCACTGGGCCCATCTCTTTTTCTTTTTATCTTTTCTCGATTACTTTTAGAGATAGTTTCTTACTGTCTTCCAGGTTGGAATGCAGCAGCTTGATCATAGATCACTCTAACCTCAAATTTTTAGGCGTAAGCAATCCTCCTGCCTCAGACTCTGGAGTAGCTGGTACTACAGTGATGTGACTAATTTTTAAATTCTTTTGTGGAGACTGGAGTCTCTCTATGTTGCCTAGGCAGATCTGGAACTCCTGGACTCTAGCAATTGGCCTCCTAGAGTGCTGGAATTACATGTGTGAAGGGCCTTGTCCTGCCCCTTGGGTGTCTTGCATAATCCCATTCATGAGGGCTCCCCTCATGACCTAATCACCTCTCAAGAGCCCCATCTCCTAATACCACCACCTTTGGGGTTAATATTTTAACATGTGAATTGGGTAAAGGTATATAAACAGCCTCCATAGATATACACCTCCTTAGGTACTTCACTGAGCAAAACTAGGACTACTGATACCCCATTTCTGTCACATGAGTCCCTCTTTTGGCTGTCCTCCCCCTTCCCTGGCTCAGAGCTGCTCCTCCTCTGGCACTGAGGGTGGGTGCTGGTGCTAATAACCCATAGATGGAATGGGCACAAAGGTCCAAGAGGAGGGATATGCCCTCAGTGGCTCATTATGGGCTCAGATGGATGTGGGTGGCTCCCAGGTTCATACTTTTACTCTCTCTCATTTCTCCTGCCTCCCTCCTGGGCTCCTCCTGGGAGCTCCCCTCTTTACTTGTCACAGTCACACAGGACTCCTCAGGTCAGGCTGTGCTTCCAGGGAGCCTGGGACTAGGGTGGTATTAGATGGGCAAGTTCCTAGAAGTGGAAATTCTGGTTGATCCAGGCAGGATCTCTTGAAACATTTTTAAGGTATTGCCGGACCAAGATGCTGCAGTAAGGCAGCCCAAACCAACCCTAATACCCCTATGATGTTCATGCCCAAGGTACAGGTGAACAGGGGAAAATCCAGGCTGAGAGCTACAAGGTGTACAAGGCACCCTCGTCAAAGATACAGACACTTCTATATCCTTGTAGTGAGTTGAATAGTATCCTCCCAAAACTCATGTCCACCACCACCTCAGAATATGACCTCATTTAGAAATAGTGTCTCTGTTGCTGGGCATGGTGGTTCACACCTTTAATCCTAGCATTTGGAAAGATGGGAGGATTGTTTGAAGCCAGGGGTACAATACCAACCTGGGCAACAGAGTAAGACTCTGACTGTACAACAAATGGAAAAATTGGCCAGGTATGGTAGGGTTTGCCAATAGTCCCAGCTACTCAGAAGGTTGAAGTAAGAGGATCAACTTGAGCCCAGGATTTGGAGCCTGCAGTGAGATACAATGACTCCACTGCACTCTGGCCCATGTGACTGAGCAAGATCTTCTCACCCAGCCTCAAAAAAAAAAAAAAAGAAGAAGAAGAAAAAGGAAGAGAAAGGAAAGGAAAGAAAGAAATAGGGTCTTTGCAGATGTAATTAGTTAAGAACAAGTCATACTGGATTAGGAAAGGCCCTAAATCCAATGACTGGTGTACTTATGAGAGGAGAGGACACATAAAGAGAATCAGAGAACACAGAGGCAGAGATTAGAGTGATATCGCCACAAGCCAAGGAACTCCTGGAGCCACCAGATGCAGAAGAGGCAAGAGGTATCCTCCCCTAGAGCCTTCAGATAGAGCTCTGCTGCCAACACCTTGATTTTGGATTTCCTCCATAAATGTAAGAAAATAAATTCCTGTGGTTTTCAGCCACCCAACAGCCCAAGGAAACTAATATGGTCTCCATATTTGTCCCTACCACACAGCCTCTGCCTTCACTGAGCCCTGTTGCTCCAGCTTGCACAAGGCCAACTCCTTCCTATGTTTCACATCTCAGCTCAGATGTCACCTTCTCAGAGCCCTGGGCCCTAACCTCCCTTGACAAAGGATGTTCACATATCCTCTGGCACTTTTATATCATTTCACAGGATTTTTTTTCACATGTGTTATGTTAATGCCCTGCATGGATTTTCCTTATTTGTTTCCCCATGTGGGCACCCATCTCTCTAGTATGGACCCTGTGAGGGAACTGCCTAGTTCTCCACTGTGTCCCCAATGCTAGGGCACGGGGCCTTGCAAAGAGGGGATGCTCCTTCAATATCCATCCAACTTTCTCATTTGCTGTTTTGTTATTTGAGCAAGTAGTTTTCCTAATTAAAAAAAGTTTTTAAAAAGCCATGCAAAGAAGGTGGCGCCTGTGGCTCAAGGAGGGGGCAGATTCAAACCTGGCCCCAGCCAAAAATTGCGGAAAAAAATAAAAAGCCATTCAAAGAAAGAAACAAAAGCCCATTTTTTAATGAAACTCTTAGGAAAACACACAGGAATGCAGAAATTAAGTGAAGCCCCCTCCTCTGGTCTCTAGGTGACCTGGACAGGTAGGCACGCCTCTTCTGCCTTGTTTCCCCATCTGTGAAAGGGGTGGTGTAGTAATAGTCGCTGTGGGGATTCATGAGATCATGCATATAAAACGCTCAGTAACCTTTACCTCCAATTACAAAAATATAACACAAAACCACCAGCTTGAGCTTCTATGCAAAGAGAAGGCAACACACCCAGGATTGGGCAGCCCATGACATTGCTTGGCTCAAGAGACCTGAGGTTCCTGGCCAAGTCAGCCCCTCTCACCCCTCCCTGGGGCGGACTGAGAGCAGACTCCGATGCAGTGAGAGCACCCCCGGGCAGGCCATGACTCCCCCAAGCCTTAATTTCCTTGGCTCCTAAACCAGGACTGTCGCCTGATTCTATCAAAGCCAGGATATCCATCAGATCGGCAAGGGCCTGAGAGACCACTGAGAACTCTTCCAGGTTCGAGATGAAGCTTCACGACAGATGCCTCCTGGCTGGCTCCTGCACTGGCCTAACTGCCTTTGCACGCCAGGAGACTACTGAAACTACTGAATGGGCCTCATTGTGGAATAGGCCAGTTGGTTCGCTTCCACGCCCTTACCCATGCCATTCCCTCTGCCTGGTCACCGGATAAAGCATGACCAGGCACTGCAGAGCCCGCACTGGACCGCCCATGTAGAATTGGAGAGTGGTGTAGCCCAGATGGGACCTTGGCAGCCCAAGAAGACCGTTCCCAGCCCAGCCTAGAGAAAAGCAGAGGGCCCTCTGAGCCCCTGCAAGGCCGGGGCTCAGGGGTGGGCGGGGCTCACCAAGCATGACCCCCAGCAGGCCCCGTAGCCGAAGTACCAGCGGTGGTGCGGCCTTTCAACGTGACCCCCGGCGGCCCCCGTAGCTCTCACCCGGTAAAGGCCATACGTGCTCTCGGCGTGCTCGAAAGGCACTAGGCGCTCGTCGCAGAAGCCCAGCGTCCAGCGGGCGAGGCTAGCAGGCCCGGCGGGGGCAGCGGCGGCGGGCAGTTCACGGGCCAGCATCGTGACCAAGCTGCCGCCCGACAGGCCGAGCGCGAAGCGGGCGCGGGCCCCAGCCAGGCAGCATGCTGCCCTCTGAGCCACTAGCTGCGCTAGCGAGGCGCCCAACTCCTGCGGGCTCGAGAAGACCGAGATTAAGCCCGGGGCCGGCGCGGCCATGGCGACGGCAGCGGCGGGGAGGCGGAAGCGCTCCGGCGGCCGCTAGTGCGCTTGCCCGAAAGAGGGCCCTGCTTCAGTGCTTTGAGCGGCCACCTTTGGCACATGCGTAGTTGTACAAATAAAGCCACAACAGGGTTGGGCAGTCGGTCCGGTCTCACCCATTGATTTTTGACCCACTGTACCTTTCGAGGGCTGGGGCAAGCAGAGCTCCAATGCTCGGCCTTGTGATGTCAGGAGGGCCTGAGAGGGGAGTCCAAGAAGGGGACGTGATATTGGGGTGGCAGGAGAGCTTCGGGAAGATTTCCTGGAGGAGGGCTCATTTTGGTGGGTTTTGAAGTCTCCTCATCTGTCATATTTTATCATGATAATTATCAAATATTATCGTAATTGTAGCTATTTTTGTGTTCTCTCCCCCTCGTAGTAAGCGCTATGAGACTCATACAGGTAGTGCATCTTTAACTCTGAAGCAAATTAAGAAACCTAATCCATTCACCATAGCATCATGAAGAATAAAATAGGAATTACTTTAACAAGAGATATGTGAGAGTTGTACACTGGGGGAGCTGGGCGCGGTGGCTCACGCCTGTAATCCCAGCACTCTGGGAGGTTGAGGCGGGCGGATCGCCTGAGCTCACGTGTTGGAGATCAGCCTGAACTAGAGCGAGACGCCGTCTCTAAAAACAGCCAGGTATTGTGGCAGGCGCCTGCAGTCCCAGCTACTCGGGAGGCTGAGGCAAGAGGATCGCTTGAGCCCAAGAGTTGGAGGTTGCTGTGACCTATGACGCCACAGCACTCGGAAATGATAAAGTGAGACTCTGTCTCAAAAAAAAAAATTGTACACTGAAAACTATTAAATGGTAAGACATCCACGTTTATAGATGGGGAAATACATTGTTAAGATGGTGATACCACCCAAATTAGACGACATAATCCCTATCAAAATTCCAGCTGTCTTTTTAGTAAAAATTGACAAGTTTGTCCTAAAATTCATAAGAAATTGCAAATGACCCCCAAATAAACAAAACAATGTTGAAAAGGAACAAAATTGGAGGATTCACACTTTCTGAATTCAAGCTAACAAGCTACTGTAACCTAGAGAGTATAGTATTGGCATAAGGATAGATATCTAGGTCAAAGATTAGAACTGAGAGTGCAAAAATAAATCCATACATATATGTATGATTAAGTGATTTTCGACAAGGGTGCCAGGACTATTCAAAAGGAAAAGAAGAGTCTTCAATAAATAGTGCTGGGACAATGGAATATGGGATAACCTCATGCAAAAGAATGAAGTTGGTCTGTGTGCTAGGCAGAATAATAGTCCCTTACCCCCAAAATGTTCATACCCTAATCTCTTGAGCCTTTGAATATATTAGAATACTTGGCAAGGGGTAATTATGGTTGCCAAGGAATTAGGTTGTTGAGATTGTCATTAGAATAGATGATCTAGATGGACTTGATGTAATCAAAAGGGTCCTTACACATGTAAATAGAAGAGGGAAGCAGAAAAGGTAGAACCAGGGCATTAATGTTGCAAGAAAGATTTGAACTGCTATTGCTGGTTTTGAAGATGGAGGAAAGAGGCATGCATCAAGGAATGTGGATGGTTCCCAGGAACTGGAAAATGCAAGCAAATGTCTAAATGTCTTTGACCCTAGGTCCTCTAGGAACCAGCCCTGCAGACAACTTGATTCTAGCCGGGTGAAATCAATTTCTGACTTCTGAATTTCATCACTATAATAGATTAGTGTTATTTTAAGTCACTGAGTTTTTTAGCAATTTGTTACAGCAGCACTAGAAAACTAACACAGGTCCCTTCCTCACACTGTATACAAATAAATAACTCAAAATGGAGTGAAAGATCTAAATGTAAGAGCTTAACTCAAAAAACTCAGAGAAGAAAACAAAGACATAAATCTTTATGAACTTCAAGGGCACAAGCAATAAAAGATAGGTTGATAAACTGGACTTCATCAAATTTGAAAACTTATGGATCAAGGGTACTACCAAGAAAGTGAAAGGAAAACTCACAGGACGGAAGAAAATATTTATAAATTGTGTATTTTGTAAGAATCTAGCATACATAAAGGATTAAGAACTCTTAAGAAAAAGACAACCCAGGCTGGGTGCAGAGGCTCATGCCTGTAATCCTAATACTCTGGGAGGTAAAAGGCAGGAGGATCACTTGAGTTCAAGAGTTCAAGACCAGCCTGAATAAGAATGAGACCTTGGGCTCAGCGCTTGTGGCTCAAGTGGCTAGGGCACCAGCCACATACACCTAAAGGTGGCGGGTTTGAATCCAGCCCAGGCCTGCCAAACAACAATGATGGCTGCAACCAAAAAAAAAAAAAAAAATAGCCGGGCGTTGTGGCGGGTGCCTGTGGTCCCAGCTACTTGGAAGGCTGAGGCAGGAGACTCGCTTGAGCCCAGGAGTTGGAGGTTGCTGTGAGCTGTGATGCCACAGCACTCTACCCAGGGCGAGACTCTGTCTCAAAAAAAAAAAGAATGAGACCTTGTTTCTACAAAAATTAAAAAAAAATTAACTGGGTATGGTGGCATCCACCCGCACTCCCACCTACTTGGGAGACTGAGACAAGAGGATCACTTGAGTATAGGAGTTAGAGGTTGCTGTGAGCAATGATGACAGGGGCAACAGAGCAAGACTCTGTCTCCAAAAAAAGATAATTTTTTTTAAATAGGGTTTTTTGTTTGTTTTTAAATAGAGTCTCACTCTGTTGCCTAGGCTAGAATGCCACGGTGCCAGACCAGCTCATGGCAACCTCAAACTCCTGGGTTCAACTGATCCTCCTCCCTCAGCCTCCCAAGTAGCTAGGACTAGGCACCTGCCACAATGCCCAGCTAATTTTTCTACTTTTAATAGATACAAGGTATCTCACTCTTACTCAGGCTAGTTTCAAAACTCCTGAGCTCAAGCAATCCTCCTGCCTCTGCCTCTGAGTGCTAGGATTACAGGCATAAACTGCCATATCCAGTCAGACAATCCAGTTTTTAAAAGGGCAAAGTATCTAAATATTCAATATTATACCAAAGAAGATTTACAATGCCCAATAGAACATGAAAAAATACCCTGCTCTTTAGCCACCAAAGGGATGTAAATCAAAACTACTGTGAGGTGAGGTGGCTCAGCACTCGGTGCACAGTAGTTACAATGACAGCCACATACACAGAAGCTGGCGGGTTTGAACTTGGCCCAGACCAGCTAAAACAACAATGACAACTGCAACAACAATACAAAAAAAAGATAAGTGTTGTGGCAGGTGCCTGTAGTCCCAGCTACTAGGGAGTCTGAGGCAAGAAAATTGCTTAAGCCCAAGAGTTGGCGGTTGCTGTGAGCTGTGATGCCACAGCACTCTACTGAGGGTGACATAATGAGACTCTGTCTCAAAAAAAAAAAAAAAACCAACAGGGAGGTAACACTTCATACCCACTACGCTAACTGTAGTCAAAAAGAGGGCTAATAAGTGATGGTGAAGATGTGGAAAATTATAACACTCACACTGCTGCTAGGAATGTAAAAATGGTACAGCCACTTTGGAAAATTATCTGGCAGTTCCTCAAAAGGTTAAATATAACATGACTCAGCAGTTCCACACCTAAGAGAATTTAAAACATATGTACACATAAAAACTTGTGCATGAATGTTCACAAAATATTATATGTAATAGTTAAAAAGTGGAAATAGGCTCGGCACCTGTAGCTCAGTAGGTAGAGCACCAGCAATATACTGGCAGGTTCAAACCCAGCCTGGGCCTGCTAAACAATGACAACTACAAAAAAAAAATAGCCAGGCATTGTGGTGAGTACCTGTTGTCCCAGCTACTTGGGAGGCTGAGGCAAGAGAATCGCTTATGCCCAGAAGTTTGAGGTTGCTGTGAGCTGTGACACCATAGCACTCTACTAAGGGTGACCAAGTGAGACTCTGTCTCAAAAAAATAAAAAAATAAAAAAGTGGAAATAACCCAAATTTTTATTAACAGGTCAATGTTTAAACAAAATGTGAGGTATCCCTATGATGGAATATTAGCCACCAAAAGGGATGAAACACTGATACCTGGATATATAACATGGATGTCCTCAAAAACATGATGTGGAGTGAAGGGAGCCAAATAATGAAAGGCCATATGTGTCTCCATTTATATGCAATGCCTAGAAACAGGCAAATCCAGAGAGATAGAAAGGAGGTTGGTGCTGCAGTTTTCTGTGGTCTGCTTGCAAGTCTTAGATTAGTAAACATTTGGTTCTTACCATCACAGCAAGGTTCACAGATACTGTGAGGCCACTGCTGTCCAGTAGACCGCTGGTGACAGTGTCCAGTGGTACCACCATTCAAGCTGAGAGAGGCGGCAGTCGCCCTCGCCAAGAATCACTGAAATGCCCAAAGGTGTTTTTTGGGAAGCTCCCTGGACAACACTGTACAAAGGACCTCCCGCCCCAGTCCCTTGAGGCCAGAACACGTCTTCTGAAAACTGCAGTCACAGCCTTCAGCTGGAAAATGTTTCGAAGCACAAAGGCCAACCAGCACCCAAGGGTCAACTAGCCTGGCCACGGTGGGTGGAGGCCAGGAGAGCCCTGCCGTGGCTCTGGAGCCCCAGTTGGTTAATGTCTGTCCAGTCACTAGATGATTCAAAATCTAAATAAACCACTTTTTATATGGGAAAAAAAAAAGAAAGGAGGTCAGTGGCTGTTAGGGACAGGGAGAGAGGAGTGACTGCTAATTAGGGCCAGGGTTCTTTTTAATGGAATGACAAAAATGTTCTGAAATTGAACAGTGACAATACTTGTACCATCTTGTGAATGTACTAAAAACCACTAAATTGTACTTTTTTTTTTTGGTTTTTTAGAGACAGAGTCTCACTTTGTCATCCTCAGTAGAGTGCCATGGCATAACAGCTCCCAGCAACCTCCAACTCCTAGGCTTAGGCGATTCTCTTGCCTCAGCCTCTGGAGTAGCTGGGACTATAGGCACCTGCCACTACACCTGGCTATTTTTTTTTTTGTTGTTGCAGTTTGGCAGGGGCTAGGTTTGAACCCACGACCCTTAGTGTATGGGGCCAGCACCCTACCCACTGAGCCACAGGTCTGTCCTAAATTGTGCATTTTAAAAGAACAAATTTGGCCAGGTGTGGTAGCTCACACCTGTAATCCTAGTGCTTTGGGAGGCTGAGGTGGGAAGATCACTTGAGGCCAGAAAATTGAGACCAGCCTGGACAATATCATGAGACCCCCATTTTTACAAAAAAATTAAATTTTACCTGGGTATAGTGGTATGCACCTGTATTCTCAGCTACTTGGGAGGCTGAGGCAGGATTGCTTGAGTGCAGGAGTTCAAGGCTATAGTGAGCTATGAGCAAAACTCTGTCTTTTAAAAAAATCGAAAGGAGTGAGGTGCCTGTAGCTCAGTGAGTAGGGCACCAGCCACATACACCAAAGCTGGCAGGTGCGAGCCCCGCCTGGGCTTGCTAGACAATGACAACTGCAACAAAAAAATAGCTGGGCATTGTGGCAGGCTCCTGTAGTCCCAGTTACTTGGGAGGCTGAGGCAAAAGAATTGCTTAAGCCCATGAGTTTGAGGTTGCTGTGAGCTGTGACACCATGGCACTCTACCAAAGGTGACATAGCAGGACTCTGTCTCAAAAAAAAAAAAAAATCCAAAGGAGTAAATCTTATGGTATGTGCATATTTCAATTTACAAAAAAAAAAATTACATAGCAGTTGGCCTGGCAACGGGAAGAGAAATGTCTCAGGCAGGAGAAACAGCTGGAACAAGGGCATAGAAGCCACAGGTTGGAAATGACCAACCATGACAGAGAGAGCAGGAAGGACACCCCACAGCTGCCTTTCCCAGGCAGGCTCCCTCCTGCAGCTACCCTCCCTGGAATCTGCTTCTTCCTCTTCATAGCTCAGGCAATGCTCAGCCCCTGCCTCTCATAGCCAACATGCTAAGGCCAGCCTGTTTCTCTTCTAGTGTCAGAGGTACAAACATCCCCCCTGTGAACATTCTTCCAGAGCCAGCCCATAAAGAAGGGGCTGATCCCAGATTTCTTCCTTAACATGGAAGGGGGGATATCTTGGAGCAAGTCATGGAGCTTCTCATTTGGGCAGATCAAAAACAGAGCTCCCAAGCTACAAAGAGATGCAGAGGAAACTTCAGTACAAAGCTTTCAATGCAATGAAAAGGTTACACACTGTATGATTCCAACTATACAGCATTCTGGAAAAGGCAACACTATGGAGACAGTAAAAAGATCAGTGGTTGCCAGCGGACTGAGGGGAGGATGGGATGAAGAGGCAGAGCTCAGGATATTTTGGGCAGTTAAACTATTCTGTGATACTATAGGGGTAGATATATGACAGGATACATTTGTTGAAACTCACAGAAAATTGTACAGTACCAAAAGTAAACCCTAATGAAAACTCTGTACTTGACCTAATAATAATGTATCAGTTTGGGTTCACCTTGTAACAAATGTACCACACTAAAGCAAAATGTTAATAATAGAAGAAACATTTGTACCAAGAAGATATATGGAAGCACTCTATACTTTTCTCTTATTTTCCTGCAAACTTGTAAGTACTCTAAAAATAATAATAATAATAAAGTCTAGCTGGGTTTAGGCCCAGCTACTCAGGATCAAGAGGACCCCAAGAGAATCACTTGGGCCATGGAGTTCCCAGCTAGCAGGGCAACACAATGAGACCACCTCTTTCTCTAGAAAAATAAAATAAAAATAAGGTCTATTACGTTAAAAAAAAAAAAACTAACAGATGTCCATCAGAAAGTCTTTAGGAGTATTTTTCTCATCAATCCAGAGGGGAGTTTGTTTGGGTTTTTTTTTTTTTTTGCAGTTTTTGGCTGGGCTGGGTTTGAACCCACTACCTCTGGCATATGGGGCTGGTGCTCTACTCCTTTGAGCCACAGGTGCTCCCCCTTGTTTTTGTTTTTTGAGACAGGCCTGCTCTGTCACCAAAGGTGGAGTATAGTGGCATTTTCATAGCTCACAGCAACCTCAAGCGATCCTCCTTTTCTATTTATTTCTTTATCTATCTATTTATTTATTTGAGATAGAATCTCACTCTGCCACCCTCAGTAGAGTGCTGTGGCATCATAGCTTACAGCAATTTCAAATTCTTGGGCTAAAGTGATCCTCTTGCCTCAGCCTCCCAAGTAGCTGGGACTACAGGCACCTACCACAATGCCCAACTTTTCCTTTTTTTTTTACAGAGTGTCACTCTTGCTCAGGCTAGTCTCAAACTCCTTCACCTGCTTTGGCCTCCCAGAGTGCTAGGATTATAGGCGCAAGCCACCATGCCCAACCTTCTATTTTTTTTAAAAAAGATGAGGTTGTGCTATGTTGCCCAGGCTGGTCTCAAACTCCAAGCTTCAAGCAATGCTTCTGCTTCCTCTTCTAAAAATACTGGGATTACAAGTGTGAACCATGTAGCCAACAATTCATTTTTTAAATTGTACGCTGTTATGAACATGATGAATTCTCTCCATCCAGCTTCCCTTTTTCCAGTGTATCGCTAGCTTTCTCAGTTATTAAATTAAAAAAATAATAATGTATATAGGAGTTAATACTATCCTTGGTTTCAGATATCCCCTGGGGGTCTCAGCATATATCCTTCATGGATAAGGAGGAACTACCTTATAGACTCCAGATCTACATGTTCTAGTTTCAAATCCCAGCTCTGATGGCCTTTGGGGCAGGTCCAGCAACCCTCACTGAGAGCACCAGCTTGCTGGTACATGGAGGCACATCTTTCTGGACAGCCAGATGTGCCAGAACAACACTCTGATCTGGGCCTTCCTACAGTACCTGCAGGAACCCAAGGGCAGATGGGCCATACCACCTCTGGAATCACTGAAGCCATCACAAGACTGTTATGGGAGGGAAGACTGTTATGGGAGGGTGGTGACAAAACTAACCCACATCCCCTTTCCCAAAGGCCCCCCAGTTTTGTGGGTGGGCTGGCCCCCCATTTATATCTGACTTGAGTTTTGCAGGCTGAGCTCCTGGTGGGGGCCCATCCTGTCATGTCTCCTAAAACTCTGCAAGGGTTTTGCATCACATGGGACAGACAATAAATAACTAGGCACCCAGCAGGTGCCAGAAGCTCTGCAGGTTTATTTCTTGAAACCAATTACGAAATAAAACCTCAGTGCTTAGCAAGGTCTGAATGAGACCAGAGGGTCACTCACTACCAACTCCACTGTCCAAGAGGCAGTGCTGCTGAGAAAACAGACAAGCAATCTGGGTGGCTGGCCCCAAGAAAGGCTAGCACAGGTGTCTGAGATGAGCAGATAAGCCACCAACATGCAGCTCAGAGCCCATAGCACACATACACCGAGGGTGGCGGGTTCAAACCCAGGCCGGATCAGCTAAAACAACAATGAGAACTACAACAAAAAATAGCTGGGTGTTGTGCTGGGCACCTGTAGTCCCAGCTACTTGGGAGGCTGAGGCAAGAGAATCACTTAAGCCCAAACGTTGGAGGTTGCTGTGAGCTGTGACGCCATGGCACTTGCACTCTGCCAAGGGCGAATTAATGAGACTCTATCTCAAAAAAAAAAAAAAAAGCCACCAACGTGGCTGATGGGGATATGTCTGCATCATCCTGGTGGGATTGTCCAGTATGTCACTACCAACAGCCATCAGTAGCACAGCCATTGGGGATATCTGAGAACCTGAGGCAATCTCAGATTCCATCCTGGGCTGGAGATCTTCCCCAGCCCCACTACTGCTATTGCCATGGGACCCTTAATACCTATGCTAGATGGTGACACCCAAGAGGCCCTTGCCAGGGACAGTGAGCAGTGAGCTAGGCAGCCTCTCTCCCCCCACCCCCACCCCCATCAGCACAACCTTCATTCAAGGCCTTCTAGCAAGAATCCTCAGATAAACCTGAACAGAGATGTCCAGGCCGGGGCCAGCAGTGGCAATGTCCAAGTGGTCATATTCAATTCTGGAAGTTTACAGGGCATTGGGAGAAAAAGGTGGGGCCAGGGAAACCCACCAGGAACAAGGAAGTGCAAAAAAAGCCATCAGCCCAGCTTGGTGACATTTCCAGTTACCTGGGGGACACTGTCTGATACCCCCACACATGCAGGCTAGCCAAGAATACCAGCCAGGAGGGTGCAGGGCCTACTTGGAGTTCACAAAGGACCATGACCCCTGCCAGGGCTTTGACTCCTTAAGGCACAGCCAAGAGGGAAGCAGGGAAACTCCATTCTGGGGCCAGCATCCATTGGGGATGGCCCACAGAGGCTCTGAGGACAGCTGGGTCCTGCAGAGGACGCAGCTCCCAAGAAATGTTTGCTCTGTTCTTGGCAGGAGAAAAGAAGAAAGATGAAGGAAAAGAGGGGAAAGATGAGGCCAGACAAGGACACAGAAGACAGAGGAGCAATGAGGGTACACAGACAAACAAACACACACACAGGAGTGCAAAGGCAGGAGAGAGAATTGGGGTCCTCTGAAATTCCAGTTTCTTGCCCCCAGGATGGCCAAGTGTGGCTCTACTAGGTGGGTGTGCAAGAGAGGTAGCCCCCGGGTAGGGCTGTCCAGCTCAAGCCCACCTCACCCAACAGCTCTGGTTGGGAGTCTCTGGCTGGCAGGAGAGAAGTATTAGAGGGCATAGGCACCCGAGCAGATGCGGCTGTAGACACCCTCGTCCAGGGGCAGGTAGTGGCCCTTCTTTAAGTCCAGGAAGAAGAGCCGGTCTGACGTTTGACGTGGATCAAAAGCCTCACGCTGCAGCCTCGTCTTCTGGATCTTGAAGGTCCCTGGGGTGGAGGTGTGGGTGAGGGGACAAGGGCTGAGCAGGTGGCTTCCAGGAGCTCCCAACTTGCCATTCTTTTTACACCTCTGGGCCTCCCCACAGGCCATCCCCTTGGTGGGAACATTCTTCCCTATTTAGCCTGTCTGATTCCCCTCTGTCCTTCAGATCCCAACTTCATGCCTCTACCTTCAGAGAGGCCTCCCTGACTACCTCCAGCACAGGGGGAAACTTTGTGTGCTCCTGACTGGTCATATGTTCATCCCCTACACGACTGAGGCAGGGCTTTGTCTGCCACACAGCGGATTGGATTTCAGTGACCTATGCTTCATAGGTAAATAAATTTTTATTGGCACATATCTATGCCTATGAGATTCTGTCTCAAAAAAGAACAGAAACTTACCTTCCCAATTTTAGACCACAAAGATATTCTTCCTCATTTTCTTCTACTAACAGTAACCTTTAGCATATTTTTTACAAAACCATTTCATAATGGTCCACGGTGGGGGTTGCAACTTTTTCTTACTTTTTTTTTTTTTTTGAGACAGTTTCACTCTGTTGCCCAAGCTAGAGTGTCACAGCATCAGCTTAGTTCACAATAACCTAAAGTTCCTGGATTCAAGTGATCCTTCTACCCCAGCCTCTCAGCTGGGATTATAGGAGCCCACCACAATGCCTGGCTAATTTTTCTATTTTTAGTCTTAAATTCTTCAACTGAAGGGATCCTCCTGCCTCAGCCTCCCAGAGTGCTAGGATTACAGGCATGAGCCACTATACCTGAACCCATGGGAAGGTAATTTTTCAAAACAAAACTATAAAAGCATAAACTATAAGGTTAAAGAAAAAAGTATAAACTATTTTTTAATTTTTTAGAGACAGGGTCATTCTATCACCCCAGCTGGTCTAAAACTCTTGGCCTCAAACAGTCCTTCCTCCTCCACCTCCCAAGTAGCTGGGATTATAGGCATAAGCCACTGTACCCAGATAGGTAAAGTTGTTTGTATCACTTAAGATTTTTTTAACAAAGAGCACCATGGGCAAAGTTAACAGTCAGACTCAATAACAAAAGAAGAGACTTATGATATCTGAAATTGCTAAGGAATTAACACTTAGACTATTATTAGGAACTCCCACCAATCAAAAAGAAAAAAACCCCACACAAGATGGGTGAATAAGATGAACAGGCAATATGCAGAGGATGAAACTCAAGAGGTACTAGATGATTCACTCAGATTTCCTAGTTATCAGAAAAAATGTAGAAAATGAAAAGATGAAGCAAATATTTCAAGATACTTAGTGTAGGCGGGAGTGAGAAATGGAAATAAATATAACAACAGAAGGGCCCTGTGTGAGCCCATATCACCAGCTGGCCATGAGCCATATGTCAAACTCAGAACAGGGTCCTGAACTAGAACAAATAAGTAAATGGTTATTTGCCATGGTTTGGATATGGTTTGTTTGTCCCCACTAAACTTACATTGGAATTTGATCCCCAGCACAGGAGGGACTAAGGAACTAAGACATCAACCAATAGACAGATGGACAGAGAGAGGCAGGGGTGAGGCGCACCTGTGGTGTCCACCTGGGGCAGGAGACGCAAGAATATGGGCCGGGCATAGGGTGCCAGCACCTTCTGCAGCTCCTGGTACACTACGTTGGGGTCCAGCTGGCTGTGTGGGTCTGCAATGGCTGCCATTCCTGCTTTGCCCTCCACTCCTGGAGACAGAGGCTCAGCTGAGAACATCCTACTCCCAGCAACACCCTTAAGCAGCAGCCCATAGTCTCCAGTCCTTCCCCCACCCGGGATAACATTTGCCGAAACAACAAACATTTTATGGAGTTCCTGTAGCCCTTGTACAGGGCTGGTTTCAGGATCCCATTTTTTGGACAAGAAAACCAAAGCTCAACATCACTCACATGACCAGATTTTCCCATGCTCCCACCCAGGCTGCCATATGCAATTGTCTAGGCTGCACACTGCCCAAGAGCATTTGTACCTCAAGCCCCTTCTGGCTGGGCTCCCCTGGGGCTGCCATACTCTAGAACCAACCCCAGCTTGCCTGGCACGGCCACCCCATACACGGCCACATCTGTCTGGCCCAGCAAACGGCTCAGCACACTCTCCACCTCAGTAGTAGAAACATTCTCGCCACGCCAGCGAAAGGTGTCCCCACTGCGGTCCCGGAAGTACATGTAGCCAAGTTCATCCATCACCAGCACATCACCTAGCAGAGAAGAAAAGGGAAGGTAGATGGTGGCTCCCATACTCACAGCCAGCCCCAGGGATCTAGTAGGCTGCATACCTGAAAGGTAGGCGCTGTCACCCTTGCGGAAGACACTATGGGCGATCTTCTTGCTGGTGGCACTCTCACTCACATAGCCATCAAAGCGGCGCAGTGGGTCCTGCTGGTTGATCTGGCCCACGAGCAGGCCAGGCTCCCCTAGGGAAGAGGCCAAGCTCAGGCTGTGGTGGATGGGCAAGGGATAAGGATCACAGCTCCCCAGGGAACCAGGCAGGGGTCATGCTCACCAGTCTGGCATGGGATGCAGAGGCCCTGGGCATCCCGCAGCAGCTCCATAGTGTCTTCATTGACCTTTACCAGCTTGATGGGGTATACATGGGGCAGGATGCGGCTGTTAAAGCCACAGGCACCGACCTGAGATGAGGAGAACTGGGTTAGCAAGGAACCTAGCAGTGGCATGGGGTCCTCCTCATTGATACTTTGCCTCCCCTGCCCCACAGCTTGATAGTCACATCCCTAGTGACACTCTCTGTTGTAATCTTGGATGATCTACAAAACGGGGATGGTAAGAGCAGTGTCCCCTACCCTCAACTCACCCACCCCCACTTTTCCAGCCTCCATTGCAGCCTCAGGAGACCTGTGGCTGGCTGCCACAACCTGGCCCACAAAACTCTCCACACTGGCAAGAAGTGGATGCCTGGCATCCCTGGAGCCACATGGGACACTGGCAGAGTTGCTGCCTGCTGCCCGCTGCCCCGCCTGGTATGGGTCCATGAGTAGAAATCCTTGCTCAACAAGTTTGTGTCACTGCATGCTGTTGAGTGTGTTCGTTAAACAGCAACTCGAGCTAGCATAGCCAGAGTGTCTTTGGGGTCCTGCCTATCCAACAAATAAGTATGGTGACAACTGTGCAGTGTTTTTGGCACTTGAGACCCAGCCCATATGACACTCGCTTCATTATGAGCATGATCTATTCCTGCCTTGGGTAGGAGGGGCTTGGGAAGAGAGAGGCAGAGTCATGCATGGGCAGAATGTAGGTGATAATAGTGTCAGTCCTTGCTAATCATGGAAGGATCTGGGGACACAACACACTGAGCTTATGTTGTTGCACAATTAGAACACTTGCAATGAACTGAATGGCTGTCCCCATTTACAGGTGAGGAAACTGAGTCCAAGGAACCTAAGTGACTGGCCCAGCAGGAGTGGCATCCCAATCCTAGCCCTGGGTCCCCAGAACACTGCTTTATTCATCCACCACCATATGCAGCAAGTGAGGCTCAGAAAAGCCGAGGCACTTGTCCAGGGCACTTGTTCAAGGCTGCAGTGGCTTTGAACCCTTGCTAGTAAAGAAGGGTGACAGTCATGTGACTATGCTGGGGAAAGTCCCTGAATTGAGCCTCTGAAGGTGGGGTGGGTGGGTCTCAGGAGCTCCCCCACACCCCACCATGTGCACTCTGGCTGAGTTCTCCACACTATGGACACCTGGGGCCCTGGGAAGCAGAGGTAGTGACCATTCCTGGACCCAGGTCCTACCCGTGCATACCTTGCCATCCATGTTGGCAATGCTGCAGTTGCACTCGGTCGCCCCGTAGAACTCGCCAATCTGGCGCACGCCAAAGCGCTGTGTGAACTCCTCCCAGATGGCCGGCCGCAGCCCGTTGCCCACTGCCAGGCGTACAAGGTGCCGCTTCTCAGCCTCGCGCACGGGCTGCTTCAGCAAGTAGCGGCAGATTTCCCCGATGTACTGGACCACCTGCAAGCAGGGAGCCGGAATTGGAGGAGAGAGCCAAGACTGCCCCCTGGAAGCTAATCCTATGAGTGAAACCAAACGGCCTGAAGGTGATGACAGCCCACACTTGGGTGACACTGTTGACAGTGCTCAGTCCCCGCAAAAGACCGAGGACATGGCTTATATCGGAATGGGTGCAGTGTCCCCCATACTCCTCCATGATCCCTCTGCCCCTATTCCGCTTACTATGGGATAGATACTGCATCACTCCTAGAGCCTCAACTGGCACACAGGGCAGGAAGATTACCTGGAGAGTTGAGGCTCCACAGGGCCACCCTTGGTCCAGAGCCTATGCTGTCCCCCAGGCTGCTAACAGCATCACCCCTGGGGTAAACCACTCTTAGGTGCATATATTAGACTGACTGGTCAGCATTGGAACTGAGCCTCAGGAGTCAGAGTCACTTGCTCACTGGCGCCCCCTGCAGCTAATATTCTCTCTCTGCCTTTCATTCTTACTCCCCAACCTGGGCTTCTTGGTGTCATCTGCCAGATGCCCCAAGGTGCCCTTAAGCTCTCATCTCCCCGTGGGCTTCTGAATAATTACCCTCCCTGTTTCACAGATGGAGAAACCAAGGCTCACCGGAAGTAATTAATTAGCCCAAGGTCACACAGCAAGTAAGTGGAAGAATTTGATTGGCACCAGAGTTGGAATGAAGTAGTTATGTCCTCAGGAATAACCAATAGATTGATCATCACAGATGCAAAAGTGCTCACAGCTCCCTCTCACATTTCAGGATGAAATCCAAATTTCTGCCTGTGTCCTGCCTTGGGCCTGAAGTAGACATTTCCCCAGATGTGTGTCTGAGTTCTCAGGTCTTCGCTCCAATGTCATATCAGCAAAAGACACCCCCTGCACACGGGGCTGAGCCTCTGAGTGAGCACTCACTAAACAGCTAATGAATAAAACCAGCCTGCTGAGCACATACCTACCAAGCACTAAGAAACAAGAAGAAGAATGGACATGTAACCAGAGCCAGGCTAATGAGAATCAGCTCTGGGACTCTTTTTTTTTGAGACAGAGCCTCAAGCTATCTCCCTGGGTAGAGTGCTATAGCATCACAGCTCACAGCCACCTCCAACTCCTGGGCTGAAGTGAGTCTCCTGCCTTCGCCTCCCAAGTAGCTGGGACCACAGGCACCCACCACAACACCTGGCTATTTTTTCGTTGCAGCCGTCATTGTTTGGCGGGTTCGGGCTAGATTCGAACCCGCCACCTTAGGTGTATGTGGCTGGCACCTTAGCCACTTGAGCCATAGGCACTGAGCCTTTTATTTATTTACTTATTTTTAAGACAGAGTGTCACTAAGTTACCCTTAGAGTGCTGTGATGTCACAGCTCTCAGCAACCTCAAACTCCAGGGCTTAAGTGTTTATCTTGCCTCAGCTTCCCAAGTAGCTGGGAATACAGGTGCCCGCCACAATACCCAGCTATTTTTTTTGTTGTACTTGTCATTGTTGTTTAGCAGGCCCAGGCTGGGTTCGAATATGCCAGACCCAGTGTATGTGGCCGGCAACCTAACCACTGAGCTACGGGCACCAAGCCAACTCTGGGACTTTTGATGGAATGTGGAGAAGAGAGACGCTTTTTTCTTTGCTAGAGCTACAGGAGATCCCCTTGGAGGAAGGACAGAGAAGGAAGCTGCCCACTTGAAAAAAAGCCAGCAGGAAGGTTGAAAACAAGAAATGGAAGAGACGTGGAGGCCCTCTTGGATCAAACTGTGCCTGATGCTGTCATTCCATGGCCTCCTCAGTTTCATTAGCTAATAAATCCCTTTCCTTGAGAAAGCCATAGTTGAGCATAGGCTTAGGGTTAGGCTTTTGGTTCCTTTCAACTGAAAAAGCCCTCCCTAAATACAGAGCTATACTCCAGACTGAGACCAGGTGCTACAAACAACTCCCTTTGGATTTTCTTTGGATATCAGGCCAGGGAGGGATAACTCAGCTGTGATCAAGGCAGCTGAGGCCAAATCTATGTACTTACAGCAAGTAATTGATCTTTACCTTTAGTCTGGTCCCTCAGATAGACCCAGACCTAAAGGAACACAACCCATATCTGCCCAGTAAAGCAGACACCAGGTGCCCCATGCTAGGATTCCTGTGTCAGGGCAATCTTGGACAGCAAGTATAAGTGACTCAAGTGGATGTGGGGAGACAAAGGCACTGTACACTTGGCTCCATGAATGAAGATGTGTTGAGTTGCTTACCCACCTATCTCTAAGATGCTAAGAAAGCAAGGTTGTAGGTCACAACCTGCTAGAGCCCATAGGAATAGCTGGACATGGCCCCCACTACAAATAAAACAGCAGCCAAGCAGTTTTCTCTTCCCTACAACCATGAAATGGAATTTCTGAACCCAAATAAGCGCATGCTCTTTTTTTTCTCATCATTGTAGTTAAACATGACCTTCGGAGATTCTATCTTTTTTTTTTTGCAGTTTTTTGGCCAGGGCCAAGTTTGAACATGCCACCTCCAGTATATGGGGCAGGCGCCCTACTCCTTGAGCCACAGGCACCACCCTGTCCTCTGTATCTTAAAGAACTCTTCAGTGTTTACCACCTGCCTTATATGAAACAGAAATTCTACTTCTAGGAAACTGATAGAATGAGCTTCTGAGGGCCAAGGGACAGTGAATGATGCCCAATGCAACATGGTATGTCAAGGACAAAGAGACCATCAGATGTGATGGACCTCCGAGTGGGAGGACATGGAATCACCCGTAAGGTATCTTTGCCAAAAATTTGAACTTGAAGCTGATCAAACACCTAGACCAGTGGTTCTCAACAAGGGGCAATGCTGTACCCCAGTAACACTTAGTAATATCTGGATATCTTTTTTTTGAAAGACAGGATCTCATTCTGTCTCCCGGTGGAGTACAGTGGTGCAATCACAGCTCACTGGGCTCAAGAGATGCTCCAGAGTAGGTGAGACTGCAGGGGCCTGCCACCAAGCTCAGTTAAATTTTTGCAGAGTTGGGAGCTCATTATATTGTCCAGGCTGTTTTCAAAATCATGGCTTCAAGTGATCCTCCTGCCACAGCCTACCAGAATGCAAGGATTACAGGCATGAGCCCCCGCACCTGGCCTATGAAAGGATTCTTATAAGACAAATCAACCAATCACAATGCTAGTTGTCTATTGCTTTTTTCTATAGAAACAAGACCAAACACATTTTTGCCATGGTGAGACACAAGATTAGGCCACTGCCCAGATTCCTGATGACAGTGAGAAATCACTGTCATTTAAAAAACACTCCTTACTAGACACAATAGACCACATAGTATATGATTCCATTGATATGAAGTATCCAGAACAGGAGAATCCATAGAGACAGGAAGTAGATTAGTGACTGACAGGGGATAGGGGAGGGGGAATGGTAAGTGACTGCTAATGGGAATGGGGTTTCCTTTGGGAGGATAAGAATTACATGGAGGTGGTGATTGTATAACACTTAATGCCACTGTTTGCTTTAACATAACTGATTTATGTGAATTTCACCTCAATTTAACAAAAAAGTTCTCCTCTTTCAGAGATTTTAGTGAACCATCTACACAGGAAACACTGTAGTATGAGGGCTGCTTACTAGTGAAGCAAAGGAACGGATGTGGGTAAGCGTGCAGAGGTAGGACGTGGAGAAGGATGGGCCCTGGGACTGGCCTATGGGGGCACCAGCACTCCCTATACTTTTCGGCCCATAAGAATGCAGAAACTCGGCTCGGCGCCTGTGGCTCAATCGGCTAAGGCGCCAGCCATGTACACCTAAGGTGGCGGGTTCGAATCCCCAGCCCGGGCCCGCCAAACAACAATCATGGCTGCAACCAAAAAAAAAAATGGCCGGGCGTTGTGGCGGGTGCCTGTGGTCCCAGCTACTTGGGAGGCAGAGGCAGGAGACTCGCTTGAGCCCAGGAGTTG
>CAUYQV010029321.1:0-66398 GCA_963574575.1 Galagoides demidoff | reverse complement strand
GCACCACAGCTCATAGCAACCTCCAACTCCTGGGCTCAAGCGAGTCTCCTGCCTCCGCCTCCCAAGTAGCTGGGACCACAGGCGCCCGCCACAACGCCCGGCCATTTTTTGGTTGCAGCCATCATTGTTGTTTGGCGGGCCTGGGCGGGGGATTCAAACCCGCCACCTTAGGTGTATGTGGCTGGCGCCTTAGCCAGTTGAGCCACAGGCGCTGAGCCCAGAGGCATAGTCTTACTGGAGTCGGCAACATCAAACTCCTGGGCTCCAGCAATCTTCCTGCTTCCATCTCCTGAGTAGCTGGACCTACCGATGTGTGCCACCATGCCTGCCTAATTTTTCTGTTTTTTATTTTCAATTTTTATAGAGGTAGGGTCTTACTGTGTTGCCAAAGCTGGTCTTGAACTTTGGCCTTAGGTGATTCTCCTGCCTTAGCCACACAAAGCTGGATTATAGGAGTGAGCCACCATTCCCAGGCTATTTTTGCACTTAATTCCTGGCATTTGGTGGTTTGTACATGTCAGTTGCTACATTATTATTATGGTGGTGGTTGTTAGTTGCTGCAGCAGGAGTGGACACGGGGGAAGAACCGGAGTTTATGGATTCATCTTTGCAGGGCAGATAAGATGTAAAACAGTGGCACTTTATGTGTGTAACCTTTTAAGCCTCCCAGTCACCCTAGGAGTAGGTACTGTTACTGTTTTAGGAAGGGGCATAGTGGGATGTGAACCCAGGCAGCCTGACTCTAGATCCTGGGCATGTGCGCTCTGCACTGGACACAGGCAAAAGGGTAAGCATGGATCTGCATGAGGGAAGAGTTCTGCATTAGGATAGACGCAGCTGCAGTCCAGCTTGTCCACTGAATGGGATTCTTCTGTGATAGGTAGAATTTCTCTTAAGGAAGTGGATAAAGGAAGGGGCGAATACAGGAGGTGGTTCCATCTGGAGCAGGACCTTGTCAGAGTGCCCCTCCCTCCTCCCTCCAGCTCCTCCCACCCCAGGGTTTCTGTGTGGTCATGTGATACAGAGCAGCTTTTGGGTCCCCTGCTTTCCTTGGGGAATAGGTCGGACATTCCAGGGTGAGCTCTCCTGGTCACCTCTGAACCCCACTCTCTTTCACCCAGACTGAAATTGTTTCTCAAATGCATGTTGGGGTGGGGCTAAATTTTGTCTCCAACTTGCCTGTCCTACCTCTGGGGTTCTGGGAAATGGGTAAACACCAGTGGTTTCTTGCCAGTCATGAGAAATGGCAGGCTAAATGGTGAGCATCCAGGTGGGGATCTCAAGTGCCAGGCTCCTAGAGAAGGGCCATGGCTCCATGGTGGCAGGAGAAGGGCTGCCTTTCCCTCCTTACCTGTTGGAAGGTGGGGCTAGGGCCTGCCCACCAGTGGGGTGAGTGTTTCAGGGATGCTGAAGCTGCCACTGACTTCAGCAGTGAGGAGGTGGGAGGAGACAGAGAAAGAGTGCTGTCTCGGAAGAACTGTCCCATGGCCTGCACGCCTGCAAGCTGTGGTCAGGGCCCAGCCCGGAGATCCTGCGGCATACCCTGCAAGCGTTACCTTTAAGAAATTTAATGAACTGGCTCGGCGCCCATAGCTCAGTGGTTCGGGTGCCAGCCACATACACTGGGGCTGGTGGGTTTGAACCTGGCCAGGGCCTGCTAAACAGCAATGACAGCTACAACAACAACAACAAAAAATAGCCGGGCGTTATGGTGGGCACCTGTAATCCCAGCTGCTTGGGAGGATGAGGCAAGAGAATCATTTAAGCCTACGAGTTTGAGGTTGCTGTGAACTGTGATGCCATGGTACTCTACCAAGGGCGACATGGTGAGGTTCTGTCTCCAAAAAAAAAGGAAAAGAAAAGAAATGTAATGAACACCTTAACACTCTGCTTGTCAATATTAGGGTGGAAACCCCTTAGTGGTGACAGTGAGAAAACAGGCCAGTTGGTCTAATGGGAGATGAAAATAGCTGGAGTCAGACTTGGAGACATGGAAAAAAAGTTGTCTCCTAGAAGAGTGACCTTCTTATACAGGCCCTCCCTTACCAGCCCCTGGGTGGGCCGTGGCCTGGCCTTGACTGTTGGCTCAGCTCATTCACGGGGAGTGTGGGCACAGGGTAGGGAAAGCGTAGGAACTTTCTTTTCAGACCATTCCTGGCTGACCCAGAAACAAGGGCAGAAGAGGGGCAAAGTTTCTTTCCCAGAAAAATAAAAATAGCAATAATTAAGACCAGGTCAGGGCCATTCAGGATTGATAATATGCTTAGAATCATGTAAGTGAAGAAGATGAAAGATACTGGATTAAGTGCATTCTGACCAAGTTCCAAGTTGCTTTGCTTTCTTTTACCTCAAAAGAATAGGGGGAAAAGAGTTTATAGTTCTGTATGATTAAGGAATAACCTTAAATCTGTGATGTTAAAGAGCATTCACTTGGAATACCTCAGTCACATGGTTAGAAACTCACAGCTCACCCAGGGAGAATAATCTCTAAATGGAGACAAAGATTTGTGCAAAATAACCTCCCCAGAACTTGAACTTAAGGCTTACAAGGCACCCAGAACACTCCAGAACTTGGTATTGTAAAGTCTTTGAAAAGGTTCCAAGTTTGAAAAGATACTGGGTTTTGTTTTGTTTTGTTTTGTTGGTCAGAGCCTAATGACCACAGTCCTGGGAACTTTGGTTTAACTGAGCTGGATAAAATGGCCTTCAAATAGCTTCTCTGCAGCCCTGAGCAATGCGCTGGGCTGGAATAAAGGGCCCACTGTCTTTCTCTTTAACCCTTCAGGAGAACATACTAACCTCAGTTAGTAGATAAAGAAAGAGAGGCTTAAATTTTTCTTTTTTTTTTTTCTTTTTTTGCAGTTTTTGGCCATGGCCGGGTTTGATCCTGCCACCTCCAGCATATGGGGCCAGCGCCCTACTCCTTTGAGCCACAGGTGCCTCCCTGAGGCTTAAATTTTTCTTCTGATCCCACAAAATGGTTTTTACCTACCATGACTAACACACAAGCACACGTTTGTTTTAGCCGCAGTATGAGGTTACATAACTAATGTAAATACAAAACGTTAACTCAGGCTACCTTTGTTGAAAATGGGAGCAGCCGACTAAGGCCATGGGCCTATTACCAAGGCTTCTTTGGCCCAGACTGCTTCCCCCTGGATGGGATGGGGGAAGCCTGGGTCCTGGAATCGTGCGTGCATGTGGGCACATGTGTAGTGGAATTAGATTTGGGAGCTTGGTGGTTACTGTCATGTATTTCTGAGAGAGAGGTGCCAGAACATCGCCTGTGGTTGCTCCTGTACAGTCAGAATCTTTAGAATAGCCAGAAGGTTTTTGGGGGCACTTTCTGGAGTGCTTTTCTAAGGGCACACAGGGAATATTTTGTATTGCTTTTAAAAAATTTATAAATGTGACAGATTCTCTTAGTGAAGAATTCCAAGTGAGCAGAGTCCCCAGAGTAACCACTGTCAACTGTTTGCTGTGCATCCTGACGACCTGTAACTGGGTCTGTGCCAGTAGACCGAGCCATATGTATAGTATTCCCAAGGTGATGGGCTCTGCATAGTAAGTGACTGCACTGGCATTGGGAGCCCATATCCTAACCCCAGAGCCACACTGCCTCTACCGTGGGAAGGCTCTGAGCTGGGGCTGTGGGTAGAAAAGGCTTCCAGCCTTCCAAAACCATAGAGTCAAAACAGGCACACAGCAGCTAACGTAAAGGAGGCGAGTGGTAAGGTCTGTGTGGGTAGTGGGCATGAGGGGTTCTGGGAGCTCAGGAGGTAAAGTGCTCACTCTGGGTGGTGCCCCATGGTAGGGAGAGGGAAGTGCGTAAAGGGTGGCATGAAGAGTTTGGTGAGAACTCTAAGCCTCTTTCTGAGTGGTCCTTGGGGATCTAGAATTGGGTTGAGCCTAGTTCTTACTTCCTAACATGTTCTTTCTTGTTCACATGTACCCTGCTTTCATCTTGTCTATTCTAATGATGTCTTTAAGCCTTTTTTTTTTTTTTTTTTTTTTAATGAGACAGTCTTAAACTGTCATCCTGGGTAGAGTGCCATGTTATCATAGCTCATAGCAACCTCCAACTCTTGGGCTTAAATGATCCTCCTGCCTCAGCCTCCCAAGTAGGTGGGACTACAGTTATATACTAAGATGCCTGGCTAGTTATTCTGTTTCTAGCAGAGATGGGTCTGGCTCTTACTCAGACTGATCTCAAGCAATCTATCCACCTTGGCCTCTCAGAGTGCTAGGATTATAGGCATGAGCCATCCTGCTGGGCAAGTCTGTTTTAATACAACCTAAACAGTTTGCTTGAATATCTTTGGACCTTTGCAAAGCTGAACTAAATGGATTTTTTTTTTAATCTTTATTTTAGCATCTATGTCATGGGTGTGGTCCTGGAGTGGATTAAGAATAATGGAGGTGCCTCAGCCATGGAGAAGCTTAGTTCTATCAAATCTCAAATGATCTATGAGATTATTGATAATTCTCAAGGATTCTATGTGTAAGTCAATGGATTTTATTTCACATTTAGCGTCTTGTGAGTTTAAAACTGTACTGTGTACTTCTAAAAAATGGACACATTCATCTTTGACATTGAAATGCTGGTGAGCCTGGGTGGTCCTTGGCCCCATGAGCAAGGGAGAAGCTGCTCCCTACTACACCCCACCTTGGGACTCCCTGGTTTTGGGACCTGTGTCCCAGTGGGTGGTGGCATTTCTCACACTAAAGACATTGCTCTGGGGAACGTTCTTAGTTCACCCTCTAGGGTAGATCTCCTGTGTGTCTCTTGGGGAGAAAATATATCTACTTTCTGGAAGGTCTCAACTAAAGGACTGCTATTAGAGACCTTGGGTATAAACACCCAGTCCTGGCTCCCCCTTCTCCACATTCCCTTGTTAAGAAAGTTCACTGCTTTCCCCCCACCCCCTTTTTTTTTTTGAGACAGAGTCTCAAGCTATTGCCCTGGGTAGATTGGGGTGGCATCATAGCTCACAGCAACTTCCAACTATTGGGCTCATGCGATCCTCTTGCCTCAGTTTTTTTATTTTTAGTAGACACAGGGTGGGGAGGGATTCTTGCTTTTGCTCAGGCTGGCATTGAACTCGTGAGCACAGGCAATCCACCTGCCTCCGCCTCCCGGAGTGCTAGGATTACAGGCATGAGCCACCATGCCCGGCCTACGGCTTCACTTCTAATAGGACAAATGGTCCCGTCCCAAGCCTGCAGTCTGTGCATGGAATTGGCAGTGGTTACGGGAGGGCTACAGAAGTTGTATGGGTCTTGTGTTTGTTTTCTAGGGCCGCATAACAAAGTACTGTAGACTTGGTGCCTTAAAACAATGGAAGTTTGAAAGCAAGGTGTCAGCACGGTTTTGCTCTCTCCAGAGACTCAGGAATCCCTTCCTCGCCTCTGGCTTCTGCCAGCCCCAGGTGGTCCTTGGCTTGTGGCCTCATCACCCAGTGTCCACCTGTCTTCACGTGGTCTTTTCCCTTTTGAATATGTCCATCCTTTCGTCTTGTAGAATGGTAGATCTTTGGATTTAGGGTCCACCCAGGTAATTGAGGATGATTACACCTCGAAATCCTTAAAACACCTTTTTTATTCTAAATAGGTCATATTCACAGATAGTGGGGGTTAGGACATGGGCATTTCTTTTCAGGGGCCACCCACAACAGTGGTCCCTTCAATGCCAGAGGGAAAGCCAGGGATACAGAAATCTAAAAGATTATCATCTTCTTTTGCTTTCTCTTCCCTCAAGGTGGGTGTAACTTTATGCTACGTGCATGTATGTGGGCATATGTATACATGGAAACACACACACAGAAACACTTACCATAACATGCTGGGACACTACCCCCCCCCAACCCCTATTTTAGGGTTCAATTTGTTGTAACTAAAATACCTGCCAGACAATAACTGGGGAATTTGTACTGTCTTTGAGAATTCAGGGTCCACATGACACAGACAAAATGATGCCTCACTCCTAAGTTAGAATTCTATTTTTTAGCCAAGACTTGCTAACAGATGTCTGTAACCACCCATGGGCAGGGCATGGGGGTGTGCCCTTTGGACAGCATGCTGCTGCCACCTCTGTGCCTAAATGCTTGTTCCCTGCTCCTGTGAGTCCTTGGCGCGTGGTGGCCCTCCAGCCACAAGCCCTGGGGGAGTCAGGTTTGGCTGGGCTCCCTGGCCTTTGGGCTGCTCTCTCACGTGCCATCTGGAGGAAGGGTGACACTGTATGTTACCACCTGCTCTGTGGTTCTGTGCAACAGGAAGCAAATACAGGCTGGGGTGGGAGGCTGGTCCTGCGGAGCTTCCACACTCAACCCTGATGCGTGGGTGGGGAGGCTCCTGAGCCCCTGCTCTAGGCTGGCCCTATGCTAGGCTCTTGGGACACCCAGAAGAATAAGCCATCTGCCCTGGCTCTGTCTGTTTCTCAAGAGATGTTTATACGTGAAACTGGAGGCCAGAAGGAATGGTGATACCTCCAGGGAAAATCCAGGGAATTAGAAAGCAGAAAGAGCTCTGGGAATCTCCTGAGGTCCCCCCACCCCTGGTCCTTTAACTCCAAACATGCAACCTGGTTGCCCCTTCTCCGCAGACAGCCTGCTGAGCTCACACTGCAACCAGGTCACCTCCTGGAGAAGCTGGGCACCCTTTGCACCCAGGATGCCTCACACATTTGTAAATAGCCTTAACCCAGGACTTGTATCCTCTTAAATGTCTCTGGGAACTTCCATCACCTCCTCAGCTGCCTGCCTAGAAAATGTCACCCAGGGCTCGTGATGTCCTGTGGGACCTTGTTACTCTTTCCTCTATTTACAGCTGGAAGAGTCACTAGCTGTTCCTAAATGTACTTGGGTTTTCAGGAAATTCTTCACTTTCTTGAATTATGGAAATAGTTCAGCAACGTGATCCCGAAGGGGAAGTAGGCAATAAAAGAGGAGGGAGGTAGGGGTCTTTCTCTTGTCTTCTCACTTCTCTCCCACCCTCCATGCCCTACTCATAGGCAGCTCCTTCACTGAGTACAGTCTGGACGGTTTGCTGGGGATTGCACCAGCCCTGCCAGTGACCTGGCAGGGAACTCTTGAGACTAGATAAGGCGACCACTGAAGCCTGAGTTTATTCATAGCCTGACCATTCACACAGTGCTGGCTGACCCCAGGTTGAACCCCCATGGACAGTTACTAGCATGTGACTGTGGGCAAATGACCTAACTCTTCTAAGCCTCAGTTTCCTCATCTGTACAATGGATATAATAATGGCACATGCTTCTTAATGACTATTATGAGGATTAAATGGAAATGCATGTGAATAAAGAGTATGTAATACAGGTATTGAGAGCATGGGCTCTCGTACTGGTTAATTTGTATGAAGTGCTATAAACAGTTCTTGGCACATAGGGAGCCTTCCTTGGGTGTTAGCTGTTATTATTTGTAGTTATTATTATGGACAGCAATTAAGATGTTCTTGACACAGAGTACTTAATATATAGTAGATATTAATTTTATTCTTCTAAGACTATCCAAGTGACAGATTCCATAGCTGGATCTGGAACCTAGGGCACCTTTGTCACCTAGTCCTGGGATTACCCATTTGGTTCTGCACCCACCCGGGCCTCAGTCAGTTGGCCCCTTCTGCTCCCTCACACCTCAACCCTTCAGGTAGGGATCTTGGCTACCTCTGAGATTTAGAATTCACCTCAGAGGTTGCAAACTGGGAGGTGTGGCCAGATCCAGTCCACAGTGACATTGGACGTGGCTCACCCAGTGTTTGTAACTGCAATTTAAGCCAATATTAAGATACTGAGAAATACTTAAAAATCCAGGTTTGTTATTTAATAATCTGTTTGTCTCTGAAAATGGGTAATGGAGACTTTGATAAGGAGGTCCATATGTTTCAGGGAAAAGAGGGCGCCTCCTTCCTTGTGACAGTAAAGAATAGTCCCCTGTAGGTAACAGAGGGAGCTGGTGTGGAGCCTTCCTGTTCTCCTGATTGATGTGAGTGTTGAGGGGCCCTTTCCCCTCTGTAAGAACAGGTGTCTCAGCCTCCCAGTTTCTTTACCCCATAATCTCTCCTCTGAGTGCCACAGTTAGGTTTCTAAAACAGCCCTCATTTGGTGGTGCAGACCTGAGAGCTGCCCTCTCAAGGGTCCAGCCTGGTCGACAGCAGAGCACATCCACAGGGCCCTCTACAGCCCAGGCCCTGTCCATCCTCTCAGCTACCCTGGCCAGAGAAGCCAGCACCCCTGTTACGGCAGCAAACTTGCGGGGGGCCCTGCACCTTTGTAGGTGCAGTTCTCTGCCAGAGGGCCTGCCTTATTCTCATCCATGCTAACTACTCACCTCCCTGCCTCTGAAACCTGTCAACCTTCTCTCACAGAATCACTCGCCCGGCTCTCCGCCTTTGCAGCCCTTTGCTATTAGGAGACTTCTCCCGCGGAGTTGTGATTCACTAAATTAGGAGCAGTGAATTCTCCTTATGCTCGCTCTCTCCTTTTTTCCTCAGCCCGGTGCTAGAGACGTACCACTGTGGGTACTGTGCGTGTATCTATGGTGAGGTGGTGTCATCTTTCATGTCTGGCTTTTATGACAGTATTGCTTCATGGTCTCTTCTGTCTTCATGATGGGATGAGGTAGAGTGAATTATAAATGCAGATTCTTAATTTTTCCTTGTTGTAATTTTTTTTTGGTAAATGTGCTTTTTGTTCCTCTACCTCTGTGGTTGGACCCTCATGTTGGGAGCCTGAGAGAGCAGAATAGCAAAAGAGGGTCGCGACTGAACATTTACCCACCACCTGGTGGAAAAGGAGGGTCTGGAATTCAGACTCAGAGTTGATTCCAGATGGTTGGTCCCCTGTTTGCCTCTCTTCTGCCTGAAGGTGTGCGTTTGACTCCCATTAACTCGAGCAGGAGTTATGGATGTGCCTTCAAGGCACTTCTCACACTGCTTTTATTTGCAGTTTAACTTTAATGAATCCCATTTGTAAAGTGTAAGCATAAAATAGGATGTACTTGATAAAAGGGGAAGAGAGAGGATTTTTATATGTGCTTTTTAAAAATTCCAGAGTATCAAGTCAGCACTTCTTCCATTTGTCTCTTTTGGTTGCCAATGAAAAATAATTTTGGCTGCTTATTTTCCACATCAGAAAGTGAAGGCAAATACTAACCTTTCGTAGACAAAAATTCAGTCATCATTCTTTTTTTTTTTTTCTTTGAGACAGAGTCTTACTGTCACCTTGGGTAGAGTACTATGGCATCATAGCTCACAGCAACCTCAAACTCCTGGGCTCAAGCCATCCTCTTGCCTCAGCCTCTTCAGGAGTTGGGACTACAGGTGTCCACCACAATGTCTGGCTAGTTTTTCTATTTTTGGTAGAGACAGGGTCTCACTCTTGCTCAGGCTGGTCTCAAACTCCTGGACTCAGGTGATCCACCCACTTCAGCTTCCCAGAGTGCTGGGATTACAGGCATTAGCTACCGTGCCTGGCCCGTCATCCACTTGGAGGGTCTGTATATGCCTTATGCAAGGTGTTGGAAATTAAAAAAAAAAACAACCCTGAATTTATTGCACTTAATAGGTATTTATATAGCATTTAAAATGTACACACATACTGCTTTAAATTTTATGTTATCTATTTCTTTATCATAGAATATCCCCAAACTTAATGACTTAACCACCATTTTCTTTGCTCATGATTCTCTGCGTGGTGGGTTATGCTGAACTCAGCTATGTGGATCTTCTGCTGATCTCAGGATCCCTCATTCCACTGAAGTCATCTGATGGCTCATTTGAAGCCATCTGGTCTAAAATGGTTTCACATATCTGGCAGTTGGTGCTGGCTGTTAGCTGGGACAATTAGCCCACTAGCTCAGACTGGTGCTAGTAATATTTTGTGGCAGCAATATTTTAAGGGAAGAAAAAGAGTAGCTGAATGGCCTCTGGAGGCCAGTGTGTAGAAGTTACAGTCACTTCTGTCCTAGGCTCTTGGGTAAAGCAAGTCACAAGGCTAGCCCAGATTTGAAAAGTAGAGAACTAGACTCTACCTCAAAACTTTTAAATGGGCCACAAAAATTCTCAATGAATACTGACTTACTTAATTCTCACAAGAATTTCAGTAAGTTCCGTTATTATTTCCACTGTGCAGATGAGGAAGATGAGGCACAGCGGGACCTTAAGTAACTTGCTCAAGGTCACACAGGTTGGTGTTGTGGTGCTAAGTCCTCCGAAAGTTGCTGCCTCTTATTTTTGTCTTGCAGCTGCGATTAAGAAAAACTTAGTTCTTTGTGGTAGGTGCCTATAATCCCAGCTACTTGGGAGGCTGAGGCGAGTGAATCACCTATGCCTAGGAGTTGGAGGTTGCTGTGAGCTGTGACTCCATGGCACTTTTCCGAGGGGCGATAAAGTGAGACTCTGTCTCTTAAAAAAAAAAGAACTGATTTCTCTGCAGCTTAGCATAGAAAGGGTCATTTACATTTGCTGTGTGGCTGCCATGGGTTGGAAGCTTCATATATGTTGTACCACTGAGCTGTCTCAATTAGTCTGAGATAAAAGTATTACTATTCCCAATATTCAGAGGAGGAAACTGAGGCTTAATGAAGTAAAGTATAAGTTGCACAAGAGGATGCCAGGCTACTGTTCCATGTGCAAGAGTCTGGTCTTTCTGGTAAATTATAAATGTTCTGGCGCCTATGGCTCAAGTGGCTAAGGTGCCAGCCACATACACCTAAGGTGGCGGGTTCGAATCCAGCCTGGCCCTGCCGAATAACAGTGATGGCTGCAACCAAAAAAAAAAAAAAATAGCCAGGTGTTGTGGCAGGCACCTGTGGTCCCAGCCAGAGGCAGAGGCAGGAGATTCTCTTGAGCTCAGGAGTAGGAGGGTTGCTGTGAACTGTGATGCCAAGGCACTCTACCCAGGGGGACAGATTGGGGCTCTGCCTCAAAACAAACAAACAAAAAAAATTATAAATGTTCTAGTTTTTTTTTTTAATCTGCCTGCCTGCATGTAGAAAATGTTTTTTATAAATCTGTTAATTTGTTAATGACAATCTGTACATTTCTGAAAAGCAGCTAAAATAATAAAAATGTTTTTCAGATGTCCAGTGGTGCCCCCAAATAGAAGCAAGATGAATATTCCATTCCGCATTGGCAGTGCCAAAGGAGATGACGCTTTAGAGAAAAGATTTCTTGATAAAGCTCTTGAACTCAATATGATCTCCTTGAAGGGGCATAGGTGAGTGAACCTTCAGTCCACAAGCTCCTCAGAGAATTGGCTTAGGTTTTCATATGTGGAAAGAAATAAAACTAGGACCCTGCCTAACTTGGAGTAGCAGTTGTGTAACTTGTTGGGCAAAGCTCCTGTGACGGGCGTGCCTCCTCCTGTGTAATGGAACCCTTCACACGATTCCCCACCCGAGGGGACAGTGGAGCTGCGTCTTCCATGGGAGTGTTGCCAGAATTACCTCTGAAAACCTAAACTGCTCATATGGCACAGAGGTTGCCAGCACATCTCTGATAAGGCTGGTATCACCCCATTCTCGTGTTAGAACATCACTGTTACTCCAGCTGAACCAGACTAGTTAATCTTGCATGATCTATGAAAAATAAATGTCCTCACACCTGAGAACAGCAGCAGTGAGATGCTTACCTCACCCACATGCCGTGTAGGGCAGGCTCATGAACGGTGTGGGGAGCAGAGCTGCCATCTTCATCCGACTGGTCCTTTCTTCCCCCGATCTTATTTGTTTATTTATTTATTTGTTTTGCCAAGAGTCTATAGGTTGAATGAATCTAAGTTAAATGTTAGCATGGTGAGCCTTCACGGCATGAAGGAGAATTTTCTAGTGAAAATTTTCTAGTGAGATGTGGGAAGGTCTTTGCCACTTGTCGAGGTTTCAGCTGGGAAATTGGACATGATGGTCTGGGTCGCTGTAATTCTTAAGAGCTGGTAACTAGAAAAAGAGTCATTTTGGTGCTAAACTAGATGCTTTTGTTTTTAATGGTTGGCTCTTTGTTCATTCCAGGTCTGTGGGAGGCATCCGGGCCTCTTTGTATAATGCCGTCACAATTGAAGATGTTCAGAAGCTGGCTGCCTTCATGAAAAATTTCCTGGAGATGCATCAGCTATGAACACATCCTATCCGGTCTATACTCTGCCCTTGAATGACATATACAATTTAAAGTATCTTGGGAATGGCTACAAAAAGTTAACAAATACAGTATTTTTCTCAAGTGAACATGCTTACTCTAGATTCTTTTTTTCAAAGAACAATAGCAGAACATCCACAGCTCTGCCGAGCTGGTGGGACCTAATGGCCACTTTAATTATGACTTGAACTGGAAGCATTTTTAAGAATTTCCTCTTGCTTTTCTAATGAATTGCAGCTTACTTTGTCCCTGCTGCTGCTTTTTCTAGCTAGAGCTCAGAATTCAAACGTACCTGTGGACTTAATAATGCGGGCTGCAATTAATTATTTTTGGAATTGTGGAAACACACAGCATGGAGGGTGGGTAGGGCCCTCTAGGTGCTAAATTTAGACAGGAGTGGGGTCTTCTAGGTTCTGCAGCTGTTGATCAAAGTCAGCACTGATCATTTGGTGAGTGTTCGGGAGTACCAGTCAAAAGGGCAAACTGTAGATCTTTATATTGTTATTCACATAAACAGATAAAAGTGACATCCAACAGGGTGTCCCAGATGTCACCATAATAAGGTGCATAGGGAAAATGGGAAATTATAGCTAAATGTACCTTTCTTCACAAAATATTCATTAGGAAATTTTATAAAATTGCACGTTGATTTATAAATATAAAAGTATTAAAAATAAGAGTTTGTTAATTTTTCCTATATATGGCAGCCCTTGGGACACCCTGTAGGATTATATAGCAAGGTCTGTTTTTAACGCCATGTACTTTCTATCTCTATGCATTATATTTCTAATAATACATTTCTCAGTGATACCTGGTAGAGTCCTGTAGAATTTGTTAAATCCTTGACTTTGTGCATTGTAGCATCCGATTAGCAAGTCCTTTTTTAAAAGCTTTTCCATGGAAAAAATCTAGAAGTTCTTGATTCATTTTTACTCTTCTTTCAATAGGTAGCAGAGAAGGTTGGTTTATGGCTTATGCTTGTTTGTTTTAAATATGCTGTTAAACTAAAAATCTCTGTTAAACTTCCCTATCTTTTGTTTTCTTTGTTTGACCAGAGTGATACTTTGAGTTCTAGATCTTGGCTGAAATGCATTTCCCCCTATTGTTTATCAATTGTCAGTATTTTATGTTGAATATGTGAAGAAGATTAAAGTCTTAAAACATCTAAGCCCATGTTAATGAATTTCTCTACCTGGTTTTCAGACCCATGATTCTTTTTTAAACATTATGATGGGGGAAACTTGAGTCTAAAATAGTATCTAACAAGGGTAATTTAGTTCAACCACAGGTGTAAGACTTGAGTCTTGTACATTCATTTTTTACAGATGATTCAGCGCAGTGTGGTAGATTTCCATTTCCTTTTGGAATGTACTTTATCAGCAAACCACCTTCCATCACAGCTCAAGGTGTTAAGTTCTGTGAACTCTGTCCCACTTATCTCAGAGACACCAGCAGGACAGTTCTGAGCTATCTTCCCATTCCGTTTTTATAATGAGGACTCCACTGTTTTCTTTTCCCATCTCTGCACTGATTAGTTGGGTCCCCTGTTCAGGTCTCGGCCTCCCGGGCTTTATTCTCTTATCTGTAAATGGAGGTTGAAATAATTCTCTCACTTGTCTCAGGGATGTTAAGAGATTCTTTTTTGATTTTTAATTTTTTAAACTTCAAGCCCATGTCATCAGAAAAAGATTATTTAAAAATTTAAAACAAGGGCTTGATGTAGGATGTGAAGATTAACCATAACCTTTAAATAGCAAAAGCCACATCTAACTAATAGTGCTCAGCATCAGCCCCCCTCCCTCCTTACCCCCTTGTATTTGGTTGCACAGCCCTGTCGTCTGTGCCAGACTGTTGCTTCTGGACTCTGCTTATTTCCATTCCCATTGCTGCAGCAGTCCTGCTGTGTCAGTCCTCCGTGGGTTGTTTGAGCAGCCTCATCTCTGCCCCGTCCCTTTTCCTACCACAGCCAATGGACTTCCCCTCATGCTCCTTGCTGACGCATTAAAAAGCCCAGTCCTGTTAGCCCTACAGCAGAGCTTTGTAGCACCTGGCCTGGCCTCTCCTCTCCGTGTTTGTGAGTCTTAGAACATGGTGTGCACTTGCCAGTTCTACCATGTCAGCTTGGAGTTCCTGTCTGAGTCAGGAAGTCCAGCCTTCACAACTCCTGCCAACCTCTTCATGACCTTGATTGTGTCTTTTGCATTAGGATGATGTTCCTTTTCTTTGTTCTCACCAGGGCAACCCTTCATCCCATCACGTTTCCATTTTTTTTTTTTTTTTTTGGAGACAGCCTCAAGCTATTGCCCTGGGTAGAGTACTATGGCATCCATCACAGCTCGCAGCAACTCCAACTCCTGGGCTCAAGCGGGTCTCTTGCCTCCGCTTCCCAAGTAGCTGGGACTACTGGAGCCCACCACAACACCTGGCTGTTTTTTGGTTGCAGCTGTCATTGTTTGGCGGGCCCGGGCTGGATTGAAACCTGCCAGCTCAGGTGTATGTGGCTGGTGCCTTAGCCACTTAAGCCACAGGCGCCAAGCCCAAGTTTCCATTTTGCCCTTTACTGTGCTGAGGTGGCTGTGTGTGTGCCTTCCCATCCTGCAACGTGGAAGGAACCAGGTTTTCCCACCTCCAGCTCCTGGAATCCCACCTTGTCTAGGTGAGGTGCCAAATAATTGCTTACTGAATGAAAAGGCTTAACATGGGTCCTATTAGTCTTCCCGAGTATTGTAAACTAGGCTTAGCATCAAGGAGGGTGGGTATAATTTCTCACATACATGGATTTTTCTTTTTAATATTTTCAGAAGCTTATCATACAATACAATTTCACTTTCTACTAATAGTCAAGTGCAATTCTATCATTGAATGGGGAAATTTAGTCTTGAACGGTCCCCTAAACCTTCTTCATAAACCTAAAAGCTTTTGGAAAATAGTTAATAACTGCCTAGAAACAAGGGGTAATCACCATCGTCTGGCCCCATAGGGAGGTTCTGGAACCCAGATTGCTGGAAAATACTCATCAGAGTGAAAAACTTGACCTTTGTATGTCTCAAGGGAATAAATTTTTGCCAGTCTGCTGACGATGCAGAGAAGTGGAGGGGAGATAAAGGATGCTGGCTTCTGGGTCAGCGGGCTGTGGGAGCCGAACCAGCTGGTCTTCCTGAAGGTTAAAAACAAGGGAGATAAACAGGTGTCTCTGGGGCCTTGCAGAGGCTGCCTTACGTTCCTGTGAGGCCCACTAAATTGTACTTCTTCCCTAACTTTGAAACTTTATTTTTCTCTGCTACAATTCTTTACCACAATCATTTCTAGTGCCATTCAACTGAGAAAAAACAAATTTGTTCCCATGTCCCTTATGTTCACCTCCACACATCGCTTTGTCTCCAACAATACAATTCTGTTCTTGGTCTGCACGAGAAACATAATTGTAGCCTGTCCCTAACTCCTCAATCCCCTTGCTAGTCTCTGTTTATTGAAATACCTAATGCTGTCTCATCACAATTTAGCTGATGCTGGAAGGTTTGGCGTGCTCTTAGGTGAACTATGTTAGGTAACAAATAATTAGTTCTTCCTTCCCCACCTTTAGAGCTGAAGGAGCCACTAAGACCCATAAAAATGAACAAGACACTTTGATATATTAGATGTTGTCCAATTCTGCCAAAGGCATTACCCATTCTGGCCTTGTATCACTCCGTGATTAATGTTTGTTATATCATGTTCTTTGGAAGGAAAATAAAATGAAGAAGAATTTTCTCACATTTGATGGGAATGAACATAATTAAAAAGTGAAATGCTACTGAGTCTGCTAAGAAATCAATCACTTTAATTGGAATGAAGATTCCTAGCCTCTGTCGGTAATTGGGCTCTTGGTAATTTAGAATCAGAATCCATGACATTTTGTGATAAATTGGCTCCTTTTGGGCTAAAGAAGGTAAGAAGTTCTAATTACCCCTGGATTATTCCAGAGTGGATGGAAAGTCTTGATCAAAGAGATATCCTGGGAGAGAGAGAAAAGCTAGCAATGTGCAAAGGTTTATTGAATTGAAGACGCTAAAGAATAAAATTGTTCATTGGACATGACAGAAATAAGAGCTTGTGGTATTTGAAATCCTAGGGATGTAAATTGGATTTTCTAAGAAAGGGAACTGGGCATATTAGAAGTTTATGTATGTCGAGTTAGGTTATGAGGAAGACCTGCTTACTTGTGAGTGTGCACAAAAATACTGACAACCTTGGATCTTGTTTGGGGAAAAGTATGACTTTGTTCTTGAGTGTTCAAACTTAGAAGTAGTCTACACTAAGTTTAAGGAAGGGTAAAATGTCTTATTCAAGTGAAAAAACAAGTTAGGAATATGGGCAGGGCTCTGATGAATGAATCCCTTAGCCCTCTCTGGGTGGGTTTTTCTAACCTTTGTTTCTATGCATATTGCCAAAGAGCACCAGAGGAATAGGTTGAATTTTAGGTTGGTGCACTGGATTATAAACTTGCTTTGAATTGTGTGTATTTTATATAGGTATATCTACATATTACATATCAAAATAGATGTAACTTCAAACTCAACTTTGAAGCTTGAAAATGTTCAAGATTGGTAGAAGGGTGGCGGCACCCATAGCTCAGTGGGTAACGCATCGGCCACATGTACCAGGGCTGGTGGGTTCGAACCCAGCCCCGGCCTGCTAAAAACAAAAACAATAGTCAGGTGTCATGGTGGGTGCCTGTAGTCCCAGCTACTTAGGAGGCTGAGGCAAGAGAATCACTTATGCCCAAGAGTTGGAGGTTGCTGTGAGCTGTGATGCTACAGCACTCTACAGAGTGGTGACTGTCACAAAGTGAGACTGTCTCAAAAAAAAAAAAAAAGATTGGCACAAGGGACTCCTGTATAAGCTTCACCCAGATTGACTAGTTATTAACGTTTAGTTTTGTTGGCTGTGGCATTTATTCTTTTCATTATATATACTTTATTTTCCTGAACTGTTTAAGTTGGCTGTATTGTGTCCCTTTATCTCTAGTATTTACTTCCTAGGAATAAGGACAATCACTTGTATAATCACTGAACACTTAATCTAAATCAGAAATTTAGCACTGATACATCTAACTAATCTATAGTCCACATTCCAAATTTGCCAGTTATGTCAGTAACATCTTTTGCAGCTGTATTTTTCATCGTCTAGTCCACAGTTGTGTATTGCACTTAGCTGTCACACCTCTTAGCAAACCATGAATTAGTTCTTCAGCCTCTATAGTTTTCATGTTATTACCAGTTTAACGAGAAGTACAGGCCAGTTGTATAGAATGTCCCTCATTAGGTTTGTCCAAATTTGTTTCCTCATGATTGTTTTTGGGTTATGCATTTCTGGCTGGGGTACTGTAGAAGTCATATGGTGTTTTCTCAGTACGTACCAGCAGGAGGCAATTAATGTCAATTTGTTTTACTGGTGATAGTATCTCTTGTATCTTGATTAAGGTGGTGTTTATGAGGTTTCTCCACTGTTACTACTTGTCTCTTTGTAATTAATAAGTAAATATGGGCAGGTATTTTGAGACTCTGTAAATATCCTGATCTATCATTCCATACAAAGGATAATTAATACAGGTGGAATTATTGGATGGGGAAGATGAGTGATTTATTCCTTATTTTCCATTAGTATTTTTACAACCAAAAAATACTTCCCCTCAAAAAACAAAACTCTTTAAAATATATAAGCAAAGGTGGGCAAAAGACTACATTGGGAAGTCAAAACCCTGTAGTTGGAGGATATATTTTCCAGAGCCCTGAGAGTAACCGACATATTTTGTGGATATAAATAGTCTGGGCAAATGAGCTTTTTGGTGAACGAGGAAAGCACGGAAAGAATTCCCTGATCAAAATATAGGGAATTCAATTTATAGAGTTCTCCTTCTTTACCCAGTAAAGTTTGTTTATCTCTCAATATTTTTAAAGGTGCAGCCCTTTGGCAAACACACACCTTTTTTAGCACATCATGAACCACGTAGCCCGAATATACTTTGAAAGATGCCATATAACAACCTAAAGTAAAAGTTGCCTCTGATGACTGTAGTTCAGCAGAATGGTCCCCAAGAGAATAATAAAACCTTGGCCTCTATCTAGCCAGGTAAAAAAACCAAAGGCAACTTAAATGCCTGGGAAATGAAACTTGAAGTTGAAACGTAAGAAGTTACAGGTCATTGGGGGTGGGAGAAGATTATCTCTTCCTGCAAGTAAAAAACAGCTAGAGGCTGAATCATTCCTTCTGCTCCCTGCTTCCTCTTGAGGTTGAAAGTCCAGGATTGAAGTAGAAATCTCCAGGAATTGGGCTCAGTGGGTAGTGCACCGGCCCCATATACTGAGGGTGGTGGGTTTGAACCTGGCCTCAGCCAAACTGCAACAAAAAAATAGCCAGACGTTCTGGCAGGTGCCTGTAGTCACAGCTACTCGGGAGGCTGAGGCAAGAGAATTGCCTAAGCCCAAAAGTTGGAGGTTGCTGTGAGCTGTGATGCAATGGTACTCTACCCAGGGCAATAAAGTAAAACTCTCTCTAAAAAATAAAAAGAAAGAAAGAAATTTCCAGGAGTTACTGGGAAATGACAAGTGAGCAGGTTAATAACTCCAGGCAGCAAACATTCTGCTATAAAATACACTAGGGCAAATACTTTTGATGTTCTGATGCATTTAAATCTAGGGCAATATTAAACATTTTCTAAAGAAATACGTTCACATTAAGGCTGGGGCTGTTTTCTCCTCCATTAAGCCATTCCCAGTTCTCTCAGCCTCACACTATTCAAGGGATGCAGTAGTTACTTAGTATCTTTTGTGAGCAAGGTTCTTGCGGATACAGGGGCAAGCAAACCAATCAAGGTTTTGTATTCACTAGGATTTTGGTGGCCATAATAGAAACCTTGATCCAAACTGGCTAAAGCAAAAAAGATATTTATTGGTTGTTGTGACCTGCTGTGGCAGTAATTAATCCATTCCTACACAGTGAGAACCCACTCACTCTTGAGAGACTGCATTCATCCCTTGTGAGGGTGAATCCTTTATGATAAATGCTTCTTGGAGGCCTCACCACTTCTCAATACCCTTAAGTTGGCAATTACATTGCAACATGAGTTTGGGCAGTGACATCTATATCTGCATCATAGCACTGGCTGGCTAAGGTCTGGTTTGCTCTAGAGGGTTCACCTATCGAGGGTTCTGTAATCCTGACCTCCTTCACATCTTGCCCTCTTTCACTTCCAACAGGGCAGTAACACTTCCTGAAATTGTCTCTTTAAGTTAGGTTGCCCAGGCGACCAAAATTGGTTTGTATTTCAGCTTTCCCAGGGAGAGCGTCAAGGCTTGCTCTGACTGGGCCATTTTAGGTCAGAGTCTCACCCCTGAAGCAATGAGGAAGGGGTTATGCTAATTGGCAGGAATAAGTTCTTGGCTTATCTTGGAGCTGGGCAGGGAGCTATGCCCACCTAAACCATAGGGAAGCCTAGATAGTTTGCTATACAAGTTCTGCCTTCCATTGCCCTCATGGAGCCAATAACCTAGTTGGGGAGGCAGACAATAAACAAATACATGAAGTAAAGTCACACACAGTTGTGAGACTTCTATGTCAGAGAGGCACAGTTCAGATTGGGAGGTATCACGTGGCATTTGAGCTAAGATCTTAATGGTAGGGCAGGCGTTAATTATTTTTTAAAAGGATTAAGGAGAAACAAAAGTAATCTGGACATCTTTGAGGGACATTTTTCATTTGACTTTCTTTTAGGAGAGTTGGTGTGTGATGCAACCAATAATGGTACCTTGCAGAGGTTGCAGTTCTTGCAGGTGGCCACATGAGGGCGCCTGCAGAAAAGCAACAGTGGCAGCAGGTGACTGCAACCCGACCCGAGGGACTATAAATAAAAACATAAATTTATAAATGTATAAACCACTCCTGTGGCACAGATGTGTACAGTCATGCGTGCTTAACGATGGGGGAAATATTCTGAGAAATTTGTCCTTAGGCAAACATTATAGAGCGAACATGCACAAACGTAGATGGTATAGCCTGTACACCTAGGCCATATGGTGATAGCCCACGGCCGCTAGGCTACACACTTATATAGCATGCTATTGTACTGAATACTGTGGGCAATTGTAACACAGTGGTATTTGTGTATGTAAACATAGAAAAGATAATGCATTGTGCTACAGTCACCCATGACTACAACGTCACCAGGTGGTAGAAATTTTTCAGCTCCACTATCCTCCTATACGACCACCATAGTATATGCCATCAGTCATTGACCAAAATGTGTTGTGCAGCATATGACTGTCCTTGCTGGATTACATCACTTCTTCCTACTGTCTACAGACCACCAAGCCTTAAGTATGTGATCATCAATAAGTCTTAACCAACATACAGGTGAGAATATTGATAGCCATGGAAAAGTAATTTATATTCACGCTTGATTGAGAAGATTTTGTCCCAAAGCTGATTAGCAAATGCTTCCTTCAACCCCGTCTCCCTGCTCCCTGAGGTTAGGTGTTGACTTTGCTACTAGAGGCTTCTTAAGAGTTGAATCAACATTTGCTTGAGGTCTTCAAGGTGAGGGGATCTCAACCTGGAGATAAATGTTGATTCTATTGTACAGTAAAATGAATTCATCTAATGTTTGTTATCATTTTCAAACTGGTGGGCACATTAAAAAATCATGAGGTAAAGGATTGACATCTGGATTTCTGTCTTTCCTTGATGGGGTAGGTAATTTGTACTGCAGGGTGGCAACAATTGTCTGGGACCAGGAGAGGCTGCCTCTTTGGACAGAGTGTGCTATAATTTGTCTTTCCTTTATTCTACTCGCTTCTCTCCCATCTGTTATCTACCTGACCCTTAGGTACTGGATCTGCAAATAGCAAGATTGATGCTTTCTACAGAAAACTGCCCCAAGGTTAAAAACAGTAAGACATATTATCATCCCTGGTGCCAGTCTTCTTGCCATTTCTACCGTTTCAACCTCTGCAGCAGGAGGGCAAATAGACATTACAGCTGTGTGAAGGACTCCCACAACTGTGAACCAGTGAGTGATCCCACAACTTGTTAGTCCGTAGCTTCATGCAGGTTTAAAGTGTTGCATATTCGTTGCTGGTGACACTCCCTTGTCATTTTGCTTTAGTCCATTACATTCCTCTGTCACAGCCCAAAGCCTGGTGAGAACTAACCCTCTCCAGCTTGGGTGAGTAATTATCATTACTCATCTGTCTCTGGAGCATCTCTCCTGCTTAGGCCTGAAGTTCCCTGAAGCATCTCTCCTGGTTAGGCCTGAACTTCAGTCCTGTTAAGACTTCAAGCATCTGTCTCTAAAGCATCTCTCCTGCTTAGACCTGAAGTTCAGTCCTATAAGACTTTAAGCAAAAACTCCCATCAATGATCACTCACATAGCACTTAAGTCATTTACACATATACTTATTCTCTTGGCAAACTGGGGGATGACACTGGCAAGATCATTATCCTCAAGGGATTGAAACTCAGTGGGAAACTAAAATGTGAACCATTGCAGTACTCAGGGACAAATGCCCATCTGATGGGATTGCCCTGTAAGATACAGGAAGCCCATAAAACTCTTGTGCTTCAACTGTTAAACTGTTACTGTTTAACTGTCCACTAGGGGGAGTATCAGGTGCAAGAGCATCTATCTAAGGAGATGGGGATGGCTTCCTGGAAGAACTGACACCTGGGTCAACATGAATAGGGGTGTGTCAGAAGAGGGAGGAGGATAGGAGACTAGGAAAGTATCCCGTGCTGGAAGAGAACAGCACTTTTGAAGGTCCAGACACAAGAGCTGCCCCATGGCATTTGAGGGAATGAAGTGGAGGGGGGCTGAAGCACAGGGCATGATGGAGCGTGTCTGAGAGGGGTGGCTGCAAGGCTATAAAGTCCGGCAGTGGCATCTGAACTTAGCCCTGAGCGAAATGGGAAGCCACTGCAGGAGTATAAGCAGCAGAGTGCTGGAAGGTAAGCTTTAAGAACACTCCTAGCTGGAATTTTCTCAAACTCATTAGAGGGTCACCTGGACACAGGAGGACAGAGGATGCCCCCATTACAGTAATAATGGCGCTTGACGGTGGAGGCTGGGAGGGAGAGAAAGGGAAGAGCTTTTCGGCAGATAGATGAGAAGTGGGAGATGAGGGAGAAAGAAAGGTCAGGTGTGAATTACATGAATGGAGGATGGTCCCTCACTGGGGTAGGGAACACAGGAAGAAGTGAGCATCATAGGTCATTTTCCTGTTTGATTCAGATGCACTCCCTGGATTTCCTGTGCTCTGCCTGGTGTCACAGGGGCTGACCCTGCAAGCCCACCTCCTAGAGCTCCTTGTCAACTCTTCTCTAGGTGAGCTGGGTCAGGGAAGCATTGGCAGGAGGCCAGAGGGCAGCATGGAGAGCGGAGCCAGGGTTCCTCCCTCTCTGCTTAGGTGTCCTGCAGCTGTGGCAGGGCTGGTGGCCACATTGCCTCTGTGGTCCCTGCCTCTGCCGGGCAGCTCCTTTCCCCAGCCCCTGGGGCCATGGTCACACCACCTCCTCTGCCCCTGCAGCCATGCTGCGGCTGTGGCTTCTGGCTTTTACGACTCTCAGTGCTGACCTACCCTCCCATTTGGCCTTTTGGCTTTTCATTACCAGAGGAAATGTGCCTTGTAGAATGACCTCTCATGGGCTGTTGTGTCTGGACAACAAGGGCAAGTGGAGTTTGAGGTGTCTGCATGAGACCTTTAAAGGACTTGTTTCACAGGGAGTCACATGTCAGGGCCTAAGCTGCAGGGAGCAGTTGTAGATGAGACAGATCTTGATGGTAAATGAGGTGAGAAGTGGATGAGAAGCTCAGGCGGGCAGGCAGCAGAGAAGAGCAGGGAATCTAACACAGAGCCCAAGGAACAGCAAAAGGCAAGAGCTGCCCAGGCAGGGGCTGAGACGGCACCGTGAGAGGGAGAGGACTCCTGGGAGGATAGTGGCATGGAGACCAAGGAGAGAGATTTTCAAGCTAGTGGCATTGTCTAAGGCGGTCCACTCTGCTCGGGGTCACATAAGATACCCACTGAGAAGTTTTCCTTTTGATTTATCAACAAAGAGATCCTCGAGCTTCCAGGAGAGCAGTTCCTGTCTTGTGGTGAGGGATGGACCGGCAGGGAGAAGGTGGGGCGACAGCTGACGGGCCCTCTGGAGATTGCCCTTGACTACTTGGGTCAGCACCCTCTTCTCCCTCAGCACGTTTGGGCCGTATGTTATGGGGAACTTAGGTTCTCTTTTAAAATTTGATTTATTCTTTTACTTTTTAATTTTTGAGACAGGTCTCACTTTGTCTTCCTGGGTAGAGTGCCGTGGCGTCGTCATAGCTCACAGCAACCTCAAACTCCTGGGGTCAAGCCATCCTCTTGCCTCAGCCTCCCAAGTAGCTGGGACTACAGCCCTGGTCACAATGCGCAGCTAATCTTTTTTATTTCTAACAGTGACGGGGTTTCACTCTTGCTCAGGCCGGTCTTGAACTCCTGAGCTCCTGCAATCCATGGCCTCCGCCTTCCAGAATGTTAGGATTACAGGTGTGAGCCACAGTGCCCGGCCTAATTTTATTTTTTCACCTTGACAGATAATAATTGTATGTATTCATGGGGAAGACAGTGGTGTTTTAATAAATGTAATGTATAAATTGGGGGTAATTAGCATATCCATCAGCTCAGATATTTATCATTTTTTTGTGCTGGGAATGTTCAATATCCTTTTTCTAGCTGTTTGAAACTCTATATTGTTAACTATGGTCATCATACAATGGTACAGAGCACTAGAACTTATTCCTACTATGGAGCTGTAATTTTGTATCCTGTAATGAATCTCTCCCTAGCTCTCCCTTTCTCCCATGGGAAGGATAGCTTCTTGAATCAGTGCATAAGACCAAAAACCCCATCAGTGATTCTTTTTTTTAAATCCCCTAGGCTTATGCCATTTTGGATTTATAGGGGATACCATGGATATAGTGGATCCGTGTATAGTGGATACAGTGTTTCTCAAAAAGCAAGTAGCCAGTATTTCCTTTAGAGTGGAGAGAGATTGACTTTGCTTTGAGAACCGGTTGAAGGGTTCCCTTGCCCTTAGCTAAGAACAAAGTCACTTGTGTAGAGTAGGCAGGGCTCTACCTCTACCCTCTTAGGGTCTGGGTTGGAGCTAAGGATTCAATACATTCAAGATATATTAAGAGGAGAAAGGCATTTCAGTTTTATGTGACATGGGAACCCTTCTTAATGGAAACCCAAAGAAATGGCCAGACTCAAATGTATTTAAGTTAGGTCGAACAAAGAGCAACAATTGTTGAAAGTGACTAGATTATGTGGGGAGGCTGAAGGAAGATTTTAACAAGGTCTGTTTGTACCGAATTCTCTGGGCTGGGACTCCCCATCCAAGTGTTTCTTTCTTCTTGCTTTATCTTTTACCTGGGCATTTTCATCTCCTGTTTTCAGGAAAATAAAGAGGAGATCAGAATGTCCCTCTTGTATTTGTTTTGGTTTTTTTGGAGACAGACTCTCAAGCTGTCACCCTGTCATCACAGCTCACCGCAACCTCAAACTCTTGGGCTTAAGCGATTCTCTTGCCTCAGCCTCCCTCCAAAGTAGCTGGGACCACAGGCGTCCACCACAACACCTGGCTATTTTTTGGTTGTAGTTGTCATTGTTCTTTGGCAAGCCCGGGCTGGGTGTGAACCCGCCAGCTCCTGCTGGCACCCTGGTTGCTGAGCTGCAGGTGCCAAGCCCATTTGTTGTTTTTGAAGTGCCCTTGGCTCAAAATAATTCTTATGCCAAGCTGCCGTATTTTGGGATGTATGTTCTGCCACTTTTCACTTGAAAAATATGAAAGGGAGATGCTTCTGCAGTGAGAGGCACCTGAGGCCTGAGACTCCCCAAGAGATCAGCAGATTTCCACCTTCTGTTTCCCTCCAGCACCGGGCTCCGGGCTCTCTGAGTGGAATGAATGGTTGGTAAAATCACTGACTGCTTAAGTGATCACTTTTTAAATCTCTTTTTTATTGAAAGAAAATTTGAATTATATAAAATATATAAATTAAGTGTCCCCATTATGGGGCTCAGCTATATCCTCCCAGTTGCCCTTCCCTTCTTCTTTTCCTACCTCTACCTTCTCTGGGTCTTCAGAGCTCAACCCCACGTCATCAAGCCACCTGGCTCTGTCCCCCAGAGAGTCCTCCTCTTCCTCCTCCTCCCCCCACTCCTCTGGGTGTTGTTGACAAATTACATCCCCCCTCCACACACACCTGGAGTTCTCACCCCTCTGCAGTGACTGGAAGGCCCAGGGAGGTGAATTCCCTTTGAGTCTGTGTCTGTCAACTCCGTGAGCAGGTGGAAGTGATGGGGTGAGCCGAGCGAGCCAACGCCGGCTCACTTTATACTGTTGGGTGCCAAGGGGCAGGGAAGGAATAGTATCTCTGCTGTGCCCCAGCGGTTCTGAGCCACGTGTGCCGGATCCACCCGGCATTACACATGCAGCCTTCCCTTCCTCTGTTCTCTCTTTTGACTCCACTCAGGTTTCTGCTCCCCTTGTTCCTTGGAAAGGTCAGCCCAGGGAGAGTCCCCAAATGCCTCCCGCCCCAAGCCCTAGTTAGGCTTCAGAGCCACCTCCTTGAGTTGCCCCGTCAATCATTCCCTGCCTTGAGTTACCTTTCCTGGCATCTCTTCTTGTTGATAATCTTAATGCTTTGATTTTTTTCAAGTATGTACAACTCATATAATGCATTTCTTATAAAAATTATACAAAGAACCAAACATAAACTTTCCATTATACCCTAGGAGCACTACTTGGTGTTAAATTGTTTCTTCACTGTTTTTATTCCTTGGATTTTTTTTTTTTCCAATAGAAGTCTGTTTTCCTTTAGATGATCATCTCCTAACACAGAAAACATTATGTGAATGTGGATACTAATATATTTTACTCTCCATTTCAATCTCTATTATTTACTTGGCAATATTCATTGGGGTGAAATTTTCAATATGTCACTTAGGGATTCACAATAACAAAAATTCTTTTGAAAAATAATACCTTAGGCCAGGTGCGGTGGCTCATGCCTGTAATCCTAGCACTCTGGGAGACTGAACTGGGTGGATTGCTTGAGCTCAGGAGTTCAAGACCAGCCTGAGTGAGAGCAATATCCCTTCTGTAAAACTAGCAGGGCATTGCGGCAGGAGCCTGTAGTCCAGGCTACTGGGGAAGTTAAGGCAAGAGGATTGCTTGAGCCCAAGAGTGAGGTTGCTGTGAGCTATGATGCTATGGCACTCTACTGAGGGTGGCAAAGTAACACCCAGTCTCAAAAAAGTAAAAATATCTTAGCCATGCATGGTGGTTCACACTTGTAAACTCGGCACTTTGGTAATCAAATAGTCTTAATTCTTCTTCAAGAATTAAGTCAAGCTGATTCTGGCTGGAATTGCTGTTGCATCTGGGTGGGGAAACAGATGCCTCTTGAAGGAAGAAGCTACAAAGTCATCTTGCAAAGAGGGGTGGGAATCCAGAATACTGGCTGGAGCCATGTTTGCAATTTTGGAAGACAACTGGTACCTTACTCAGGGAGGTCGTCAAAAGCCCACTTTTCAGACATACAGCTTCATCCCTGGTTTGGGGGTCCCTGGTGATGAGTGAGTAGTTCTATTATTGTCATTCCATTCCTACTTATCCATTATTTATGAGGTTGCCTGTTTGTATGTGCAATTATATTTCTGTGTATATTTTGAGAAATGAATTATATAGGTCTCTTTTCTTTCTCACCCCCTAGAGCTGTTACGGAGGCAGTAAAAATGTCCAAATTTGTGAGAAATTGCAATAATCAAGAGTTACCTGGATGGAATGCTATTACGATAGCAATTCACGCTAGAGTACCTTTCATCTCAGACACTCGGGGTCTGTTAACAGATTAAAAGTACTAAAAGACACCGATCTAGAGAATTTTCATTATCTTGTGCTCTGAAAACTCAGAATTTCATTGGTTTGAATGGGCCTGAAAATACATTTTTATTACTAGGGGCATAGAAGCCTCTAGCAGTGTTCTTAATAAAGCAAGGTGAGTTATAAGCCATCGTCTGATGAAGGGTAAATGTACTGTACTCCATTTTAAGAAAAATACAATATAAAAGTCTTACCGTGGAAGGAAATCTTTATATGATCTTTTAAGAAAACTTCAAGAAAAATAAAGACATGGCACTATATTAAATTTAAAGCCGGTGACTTATAAGCAAAGAAAAGCAGAGGCAGTCTGATGAAGGCTGTTGAGTTGTGCTGGCGTTTTTTATGTCTCACCCGTTTCTCCGGCCTTTTTAGATCATAAGCTTTTAGGGCGCATGGAACAACTCCATCTTGATGTAGTACTGAGCAAATGCACCAAGAAGTTCTCAATAAATAGGTATTAAATTCTAAGTCCAGAAGGGACCTTGAGACGCCCTCTGTTCACTCCCTCCTATTTCTGGTAGTGCTGTGTTTTAACCAGCCCAGAAAAACATCTCTTTTTTCCTTTAAATCTCAAAATTCAGAGATGCTACAATATTAATTAACTTTTTACCTTTGTCTTGGGTTTTTTTAAATGTCAATCTTTAAAAACATGGTAAAAAACACAACACGATTTATCATCTTCACTATTTTTAAGTGGCTACTGGAATATTATTACCAGTGTGCCCGTGGTTGGACAATAGGTTTCTGGAACTTTTCATCTTGCTCAACTGAAACTTTACACCCATGGTAAAACTATTGCTCTTTCTTCCTCTTCTCTTTGGCCTCCAGTGCCTGTCGACCAACATTCTCTTCATTTCTATTTTTTGTTTGTTTGTTTGTTTTTTTGAGATAGAGCCTCAAGCTATCCCCCTGGGTAGAATGCCACAACATCACAGCTCACAGCAACCTACAACTCCTGGGCTCAAGTGAGTCTCCTGCCTCCACCTCCCAAGTAGCTGGGACCACAGGTGCCCACCACAATGCCTGGCCATTTTTTGGTTGCAGCCGTACATTGTTGTTTTGGCGGGCCCGGGCTGGATTTGAACCTGGCACCTTAGGTGTATGTGACTGATGGCTTAGCCACTTGAGCTACAGGCGCCAAGCCTTCCATTTCTATCTTGAAGAGTTTGAATGCTTTAGATACTTCATGTATGTGGAATCAGGCAGTATTTGTGTTTCTGTGACTGGCTTATTTCCCTTAGTATAATGTCTTCAAGGTTCATCTTTGTTTTAGCATGTGATAGAATTCCTCTCCCTTTCAAGGAGCTATAATCCATCATATATAGAACACGTTTCATTTAGCTGTTTGTCCACTCATGGACATTTAAGTTCCTTCCACCTCTTGGCTATTCTGATGATGCTGATATAAATTATCTTCAAAATCCTCCTTTCGGCTGGGTGCAGTGGCTCATGCCTGTAATCCTAGCACTTTGGGAGGCCTTGGTGGGTCAATTGCTTGAGCTTACAGAGTTTGAGACCAACTCTGAGCAAGAGCAGAACACCATCTCTTTAAAAGAGAAACTAGAAATAGAAAAACTAGTCTGGTGTCGTGACAGGTACCTGTAGTCTCAGCTACTCAGGAGGCTGAGGCAAGAGGACTGTTTGAGCCCAAGAGACAGAGCTGTGATGATGTCATGGCACTCTCCCCAGGGCTACAGAGTGAGACTGGACTCTGTCTCAAAACAAAACAGAACAACTCCTCCTTTCAATTCTTTCAGATAGACACACAGATGTGAAATTGGTGGATCACATGTAATTCCATTTTTAATTTTTTGAGAAATTACCATACTGTTTTCCACAGCAGCTCACTGTTTCATATTTCCACAATGGACAAGGGTTCCAATGTTCCCACATTCTCGCCACCACGCGTCGTTTCCTAGTCTTTTTGGTAGTGGCCATCCTAACGGGTGTGCAGTGACATCTCACCATCTTTACATTTGCGTTTCCTGATGCCCAGTGATGCGGAGCACTTTTTCATACGCTTGTTGCTGATTTGTGTATCTTCTATGGAGAAAATGTCTGTCGAAGTCATTTGCCCATTTTTAAATTGGGTTGTTTTTTAGTTGTTGAGTTGCAGTTGTTACTGATGCCCAGGATATTCAAATTATCACATTATACAGTTTGCGATATTTTCTCCCATTCTGTTGGTTGCCATTTCACTCTGTTGGGTGTTTCTTTGACGGGGAGAAGTTTTTAATTTTGATGGAATCTCGTTTATGTATTTTTGCTGTCATTACCTGTCCTTTGGTGTCAAATTCAAAAGATCATGTTTTGGGCGGTGCCTGTGGCTCAAAAGGGTAGGGCGCCAGCCCCATATGCCGGAGGTGGTGGGTTCAAACCCAGCCCTGGCCAAAAGCTGCAAAAAAAAAAAAAAAATCATGCCAAACCAAATTCAGGGTCATCAAGCTTTTCCCTTGTTTTTTTCTTTTTCTAGAAGTTATATAGTTTTCAGCTCTTATGTTTTGTTCTTTTTGATGTAATTTTTAATGGGTTTGTTTTCTTAATTTCCCTTTTTAGCTTGTTTATTGTTACTGTGTAGAAATGCAACTAATTTTTGCGGGCTGAGTGTGTTTGTTGTAGGCTGCCCTAAGAGTTGGCCTATAGACACACATAGGGAAAATGGGCAATTGTAGCTAACTGCTCCTCTATTAACAAAACATTCATTACAAAAGTTTACAAAATATTTCTCTATCTGTTGATAAATGAATATACAAAATATAAAATACGAGTTTGTTACTTTTTCCTATTTATGGTGACATTTGGGGTACCTTATAGGAATTTTCTTTTTTAAAAAAATCTTTAGAGGGTGGTGCCTGTGGCTCAAAGGAGTAGGGCACTAGCTCCATATGCTGGAGGTGGTGGATTTAAACCCAGCCTCGGCCAAAAACTACCAAAAAAAAAAAAAAATCTTTAGGGCTTTCTACTTATAAAATTATATTATCTGAGAACAGAGATACTTTAACTTTTCCCTTTGGCTGTGATGCTTTTTCTTTCTTTGTCTTGCCTAATTGCTCTGGCTAGGACTTTCGGCACTATGTTAATCAGAAAAGCCTGCTTGCCTTGTTATCTCAGAGGAAAAAGCTTTCAGTGTTTCACTATTAGGATGTTTTTGATATTGTGGCCCTGGGGTTATCTGCATAGTGGTGCAAACTCTGCTTGGAGACAGACCCTGGGGCCAGATGAGCTACAGCATGGGCTTCCGGCAGGGGTGCACTGAAGGGCCTTTCCCACGGGCTCTGGGCTTGTATGAAGCCTTGGTGTCGTGTTCTTTTATGGAAACTTTGGTCTGCTTGTCCACTCTGAGCCTCAGTATTATTGCCGTTCTGGCAACAAGTAAATGAATTAGTGTCCTACCAAAGTGACTGAGCAGAGTCAATGCTAAATGAATCTTTGCCTCCTTTTAACTAGTTGCAGAAGAGAATACCACCCTAGGAATGAGATTTTTGAACTCCAGCTCCATGGTTTTCACTTTAACATGCATATGAATCTCCTGCAGATCTTGTTAAAATGCAGGTTCTGAGGCTGTAGATCTATAGCAGGGGAGTTTTGTTTGTTTGTTTATTTGTTATTTGAGACAGTCTCACTATGTTGCCCTTGGTAGAATGTCATCAGAGCTCACAGCAACCTCAAACTCTTGGGCTTAAGTGATTCTCTTGCCTCAGCCTCCCAAGTAGCTGGGACTACAGGTGCCCGCCTCAACACCCGGCTATTTTTTAGTTGTCGTTGTTTGGCGGACCCGGGCTGGAGTAAACCTGCCGGCTCTGGTATATGTGGCTGGCGCCCTAGCTGCTGAGCTACCAGTGCTGAGCCAGAGCAGGGATTTTGTTTTTCTTTTTCTTTTTTTCTTTTCTTTTTTTTTGAGACAAGAGTCTCACTCTGTCACCCTGGGCTCTATGCCATGGTGTCAGCCTAGCTCTCTGCAACTTCAGATTCTTGGGCTCAAGCAATCCTCCTGCCCTTGCCTCCTGAATAGCTGGGACTATAGGCACTCCATATAATGCCTGGCTAGTTTTTTCTATTTTTAGTAGAGATGGGGTTTCACACCTGTTCAGGCTGGTCTCCAACACCTGAGTTGAAGAGAGCCTCCCTCCTTGGCCTCCCGGAGTGTTAGGATTACAGGCATGAGCCACAGTGGCCGGGAGTTTGCATTTCTAACAAGCTCCCAGGTGTTGCTGATGCTGCTAGGTCCCGGGCCATACTTTGAATCAGGGGTCCTCAAACTTTTTAAACAGGGGGCCAGTTCAGTGTCCCTCAGACCATTGGAGGGCTGGACTTCAGACCCTGGGATGAGTCGGCTGCTAAGCAGGACAGGCAGCAGCAACAAAAACACCCAGCGGGCCGGATAAATGTCCTAGGTGGGCCGCATGTGGCCCACGGGCTGTAGTTGGAGGACACCTGCTTTGAATTATAGTCTCCAGTTCCTCTCTTTCTCACTACCTCCTGGCAGAGCAACACATCCACCCCGAGGAGAAGAAAATGTGAACACTATAACCTACTTCCTTCCCGGGCAGTGGCCTGTAATGCCCAGTCAAGGTGAGCAGCAGAGACCTATAGGCCTTGCTCCAGCTCCGTCCAGGCTGCTGGAATTAGAAGGGGATGGCCTGGGTTTAAAAACTCCTACTCCCTAGGTATGTGATCTTGAGTAAATTATTTGATCTTTCTGTGTCTATTTCTTCAACATGGGGATAAAAATAGCCCTTCCCCTGGGAGGCCGTGATGGGGATTTATGAGATAATAGATGCCTGCCTACGGCAGCACCAGAACAAGGGAAGAATTCAGTGTCTGTTACCTGGGTTTTTATTTTTATGAGGAGATGGGTATTATTAGAAGATAAGATGTACACAGGATTAAATACAGTGGAACCTCTGTAAGTTGACCACCCAAGAGACTATAACAAACTGGTCCACCTATGGTGAGGATCACCATAAGGAACAAGGCCTCCTGTACTGATACGGACATGTGGTGCATGTCCAGTCAATGAAAATCAGGTTAACGTAAGGGGGTAGTCAATGTGGGGAGATGGTCAGCTATTGAGTTTCTACTACAGTCTAAAACAAAAGCTCCTACCAAAGCATCAGTCTCCTTTCCTCCTGCAGTTAGACAAACAAGAAGGGTTGGGAGGAGTAAATAACTCTGGGTTCCCTAGTCTCCAGCAAAGGTCAAAGAATTGCTTCCGGGGTTGGTAGGTCAGTTCCTGGCTCACCAGGCCTTTCCTTTTATTCCACTCTCTCTTCCTCTGTGGGTGGACTTCCCTTTTATTGCAAGAGAGAAGGACTGTGCCTTAGAACTAAATCTATGCTTACTTGGACACTTCATGACTTTTTAAATCGAAAAAACTCCCAACCAAGAGGTAGGAGTCGATTCAGGATGGGCTTTAATTGGCCATTAGAGCACTTGCTGGGTGGTGGAAATAGCTCGGCCTTTAGCTCCAGGCCATGCTGGGCACCCAGGGTAGGCATTAATAGCCCATTAACGCACACCCTGTCACTGCTTTATTCCCTAATTAATACGGCCTGCTTTAGGGAGAGCAGAACATAGCTATAAAATTGTTTTATCTATTGCTTCAGCAATGAGGGAGAAAAAGTGTTATTAGCGTTTCATGCCTGTCACACATGTATGGCTGGACTAGAAAATCAGAAGGATCAGCATGGGTTTTATTTTCTTCATCTTCAACGCAGGGCGGAGAAAGGTTAAACCCACACCCAACCTAAGGCTTAGTCTGGGCAACTTGAATTTTGTTGGTGTTCTCAGTTCTTGGGTTCCAATAAGCATCTTAGAAGTTTGTGAAATAGAAAGGAATGATCAAAGGTAGGGTGGATTAACCTCATTCTACCATCAGGCTTTGAGAAAAGAAGGGGAGGAGGACTGCCATGTGCAGTTGGGTAGGTTGTGCACTGTACAAGGGAGGCCTCCTCTAATGCAACTCAATTCACATCATCAAGAACATTTGTGTATCTTAGTACGACAACTTTCTGACAGATTGAAACAAGTGTCTTTTTTTTAAATTTTACCTTAATATGAAGGTACCAATTTTTAGGTTACATTGTTCTCTCTTCCAAGGTAAAGTTCACGTTGTAGTGGAAATAAGTGTCTTAAAGTAGTATTTTTTTCTGTATCTCTTGTAAGATAGAAGAGTGCTTCTCAAGAGAAGTATGTGCAATTTTGTCCCCCAGGGGACATCTGGCAACGTCTGGAGACATTTTTGGTTGTCACAAGTAGGCACTGTGCTACTGGCATCTAGTGGGTAGAGGTCGGGGCGGGGGGGGGGGGCTGTTAAACATCTTACAGTACACCTGGCAACGTCTGACAACAAAGAATTATCCAGTTCAAATGACACTTATGCTGAGGTGGAGAGGCCCTGAACCTGAAGATGAAGGTGAGCCCCTCAGTCTGGCATCTTTTCTTTTCCTAGAAAAGTGACTGCTAGAGAGAGTGAGCCATTTCTGACATTATGCCCCAGTAACCCATAGCCGAGTCAGGATGGGCTGAATTCAGGAGGGACCAAAATCCCCAGAGGAACACAAGGCCACCTGACAGCAGACCCATGTTCCTGGCAGGGCTGTGGGTCCAGGTGGCAGCCATCCTGCACACACTTCCCGCCTCCGGGCCTTGGTGAACCAGGCTAAGTGTCTCTTCCTTTCATCTTATGGACTCCGAGGTGAACTAGCGCTCCTCGTCTCTCCCAAACTTCCCAACTTGCGATTCCTTCACTGTCGAGGATGGGGCATGGTACCCTCATTTTGTCTTCCATGCTGCCTCCAAGACCAGTTTGGTAGGTTTTGTGGAAGTTCTACTGGATGACACAGGTAGTCATTTTGAGACAGGACAGAGAATTCCCAGGCTGGTGACAGGCTTCCAACCCCAGTCCCACAAGCTGGATATATGACCTTGGGCAAGTCACTGAACCTTTCTGCACCTCAGTTTTCTCATTTGTAAAATAGTGCCCCCTTCATAGGGTGATAGTGAGGAATGAGTTAAATCAGTGAAGTGTCCATAGCGGCTTTTGGCAAGTAGCAAACACCACGTGGGTATCAGCTATTCTAGCCCTCCATCTACATTTGTTTTTTGGGTATTTTCATTGGTGACCTAGGGCTGCCATAACAAAATGCCAGAGATGTTAAGCTGTTTGGCTTAAACAGAACAAATTTATCTTCTCCTGGTTCTGGAGGCTGGCAGGTGTGATTTCCTGAGGCCTCTCTCCTCGGCTTGCAGATGGCCGCCTTCTTGCTGTGTGATAACATTGTCATCTCTGTGTGTGTGTCTGTCTCTGGGGTCTCCTTGGATATCCGAATTCCTCTTTCTTTTTTACATACAGTCACATTCTAAGGTCCTGAGAGTTAGGTCTTCAATATGTGAATTTTGGTGGGGGAGCCAGAGAGTTGGGGAAAAGAAAATTCAGCCCATACCAAGCTGCTTCTCCACTTTGTACTACACTCCAGTCCCTGGATCACACAGCAGGAAAGTGTGGGACAACAGGAGAAAGATCTAGAGTCTGGTGGAGGGCAAGAGATGAACAAATGAGCAAATCTGTCTTAACCCTTCTATGATTAAGGGACTGTCTGGTGTCCGTGGTTCTCAAAGTGTGGTCCTTGGACTAGCAGCAGCTGCATCACCTGGAAACTTATTAAAAAATGTTCATTCTTGGGCTCCATCCCTGTCCCACTGAATATAAAGTTCTGGGGCTGGAGAAGGACCCAGTCGTGCTCTAAGAAGCAGTCTAGGCCATTCCGATGCTTGCTGGAGTTTGAGTGAGAATCAATGCCGGAGAGGATATAAACATGGGTCAGACCTAGTCTGCCAGATCCCCAGCACCTGGGCATGGGGATCAGACAATCGTGGATTCCTATTCCAAGCCAGAGAGATGGGAGTTTGAATCTCTGCTCTGATTAGGTGTCAAGCTAAATAACAGAGATAGGCTCTCTAAAACAAAATGTTGTCTCTTTGGGAAGAGGACATTGCAATGAGAAACTGTGTGCCATGGCAACCTGTGTGTGGTAAAGGACCACATGGGTTATGTTGTGGTATTTGCAGAGTCTTATGGTAGTTCTTGTTACCAGGTATTTGTGCATGAGAACCCTGACTTAACGGCCTTCCCCAGCTCCAGTACTCAGGATTTCCTTCCTTCCTTCCTTCCTTCCTTTTTTTCTTTCCACTAATGATTCCATTTTATCCTGACAACTTTCATACTGGCTTGCTCTATTAGCTTGGACACTTACCCTGAACCTCTCTTCCTGTGTATAGATAGGATAATAGTCCCTGCCTCGAAGAGTTGTGGACAATTTTAAAAAGATAACACACATAAATCACTCAGTGCAGAGCTTGGCACAAGGTCTGAACCTGATTGCGGGCTGTTCTAATGCGCTGGTGATGTGATAGATGGACAGAGGCCAGAGGCAGGAGATTCTAATTGCTTTAGAGTAGGCAGAGAAAAGAACTGACACATGTTGACTGATTTGCAAGTATAGGAGGCTTAGCCAAACTCCCCATCGGAAAGGGCTTCAAGTCCCATGGCAACTTCCAGGTGGGGATAACACTGTCCTATCAGGGAGAAGATGCCAGCAGGTCCTTGAGAAGCACCCAATCCCTACTTTAAAAATACTGCCCTCCCAACTACCGTGGAGTCTTTAGCTACTTCCTGGGCTGACATAACAAAACACTTGAAATTGGGTACCTTAAACAAAAGATACTTACCTCTCACAGTTCTGGAAACTAGTTGTTGGCAGATTTTCTTTCTCCTGAGGCCTCTGTCCTTGGCGTGCATACGGCCATCTTCTCTCTGTGTCATCATGTGGCTTTCCCCTGGCGCCTCTGGGGTGTCTTCCTCTTTTTATAAGGACACCAGTCACGTGGGATTAAGGCCCACTTTACGGGCCTCATTTAAACTTAAGTACCTCTTTAAAGGTTCTATCTTCAAATATAGTCACATTCTGAGGTGTTGGGGGTTAAGGCTTCAACCTATGCATTTTTTTCAGGGGGAGGAAAAATTTAATCTATAACATCTGGCAAGGACTTGGTAACAATACCAGCATAGTCCTTAATGGTTTAAGTGTCATACCAAGTGAAATGAAAGTCAGACTCTCAGGTATGAAACTCCTCCCTTCTCCTCCCCCCATAGGTTCAAGGTAAGCCTCTGGGTCCGTCTGACACCTGTCTCAATAACATTCTTGTGTCAATAAACAGTAGGTGCTTCCTTCCCTCACCTTCCTTTGCTAGCACTTTGGGGATTTATTTGGATCACACTATTAGAGTGATCACCTAGCTTAGATTTTTTCAGATAGTCATGGTTTCAAACCTTTTTGTCTGACTGTCCACCTAGGAACACAATAAGTTTCCAAATTTGGTTTTAGAAATTATGGCCACTATGCCTACCTTAAGATGGCAACTTAGGATAGGCATGCTGGCTTACGCCCTTAATCCTAGCATGCTGTGAGGCCGAGACAGGAGGATTACTGGAGGACAGGAGTTTAAGACCAGCCTGAGTAAGACTTGAGAACTTGGATCTACAAAAGAGACAAAAATTAGCCGGGAGTGGAGGTATCTACCTGTAGTCCCAGCTACTCAGGAGGCTGGGGCAGGAGGATCACTTGGGCCCAAGAGTTTGAGGCTACAGTGAGCCATGATGATGCTACTGCACTCTAGCTAGAGTGAGACTCTGTCTTAAAAAAAAAAAAAGAAAATAAAAAAGGAAATTGGAAGGTTAGGAGGTGGCAGGTGACAGGAAGCAATGCCAGCAGCCAGGAGGAGGAGCAGAATTCAGACCTGTAGAACCAGGCCCCACGTGACCATAGTTTACTGTAGCAGCAAGTACCAGCCTCTAGTTTACTGACAAATCTGTTCCACAAAGAGCAGGCTAGTAGGAACATTCAATCCAAAATTCCCCAGCTATAAACAGAAATTGTAAGACTACTTGTTGTGTTCAAAGGCCATTTCAAGAAGTAATGCTAACATCAATAAAGCCCTTTAAAAATGAACTAACATAACTTGGAAAGTATTAACTTTTCTTCTCAACCACTCTTCATAGCTCCTGAACACTGGCTTTATTTGTACTGAATTGTGGAGTGTCTCTGAATCCTGGAAGTACAAAATGATCCTTTTCATTCCTGCAAAATATTCATGCTCAATGTGTGCAAATGATCATGGCCCAGGTCTGGGGCACATCTGGGAGCCACTGCTGAAGAGGATCAAATGGACACACCTTACAGCATCCTCGAGGGGCTTTGGCAAAGGCTTATAGATTACTCTGCTGAAGGCATCTGTTAATTGGACAGCAGACCCTGAGTGGCAGATGCAAAGTGTTCGGCAGCTGGGAAAAGCCCCTCTGAAGAGCAACAGATGCAGGCAAGCCTGTCTCGATGGTGAAGGCCGATTAGAACGTGGCTTGTATTTTGGACAATAAACTGTATTTATGGCAGTCTCCCGGTCATTAACTATCGCTGCTGTCGGAGAAAACCGAGGCTATTAACTTCTTCAGTTAGAACTGGGGGGGAGAGTGAACATTTCTTTTATAAGCAGAAGGGAAGGTTCTGCTCAATAAAGATCAATTAAACATCTCTGTTAAAAGGCTGCCTGGGAGCTGGTGCCAATCGAAATTCCACTGTGTTAAGCCGCCTTCTCTCATTTCCTCCGGCCCTCCCCACCTTTCATGCTCTGGGGAAAATTTTTTAAGATGACACTGGCTATTGTAAGCGCTGTCAGGTGACGGAGGCTCGCACATCCATGGCTGAATGATCTTTGATGTTGAGTGACTTTTCGTGCATTCAGCAGTGGCAAATCAAACACATCTTCACATTCAGCAGCACATCGGCCACCTTCGTGAGGGTGTAAAGAAGAGCATAGTAATAGGTTCCCCCCAAACTACTCAGTGCTCAGAGCGACTAATTCCTAGGATTCAGGGAGAGTTGCAGAGGCTCTGGGGGTTTCCTGGCATAAAGAGCATAGTTCAAAGTCCTCTATCATCTCTGCCAACATTTTTCACTTGAAAACTCATTCTAGCCCTTTGTCAACTGCCACATTTGTTTACAATTAACTGCCCTGTTTTCTGAGCTCTGGTATGATCTTCCTACACTTCAATTATAATGCTTGACTAGGAGTTAATTTTTCAAGTATCTGTCTGTTATCCAAGATGTAAACTCCTTATCTTTTCATCCCCTCTTATCCATTCATCCCCGCTATCTGGTTTGAGGCTTTACACAGGACAGGTGTGTTGAAATAAGCTTACAAGTCGGTCTTGGATAAACCTCATCTTGGTATCTTGATAATCACATCCCTAAGAAGGGGGCTTGCACACTGGCCGGAGTTCCTGAGCAGCCAGGTAGAATGAATGAGTCTGGCTTTGGGTGGGGGACACATCAATCTACATTTAAAGTCAGAAATTGTTGGATTTTTATCACCCCCACTAGTAATTCAGACATCAAAATTCTAGGCCTCTCTGTATCAGTTTTCTGTGGCTGCTTATAAAATCACCACAGACTTAGCAGTTTACCATGACAAGAGTTTCTAGAGTTCTAGAGGTCAGAAGGCTAGGCAGGGTAAGCCTGGATGCTCTGCTCTGTGCTGGGTCTCATGGGGCCGATATCAAGGCGTTGGCCAGGGCTCTGGTTCTCATGGGGGATTTGGGGCCTTTTCCAAGTTCACTAGTTATTGGCAGAACACATTTCCTTATGTTTGTAGGACTAGGACCCCTTTTCTCTCTGCCTGTCAACTGGGGCACTCTCGTGATCTCTTTCATCCCTAAACCAGCAATAGAATCTTAACCCTCCATCGAATCCTCCTTCCACTGTGATTCTCTCTGACTCCTCTGTCTCTGCCTCTAGCTCAAGTTTAAAGCACTCAATTGATTAGAACAGGCCCATGGGGTAATTTCTCTACCTAAGGTCAACTGCTTTGGGACCTTAATTGCATCTGCAAAATCCCTTCAGAGTAGCACTTCAGTCAGTGTGATTGAATAACTGGAAGAAGGTGTGTACCCCAGGCGATGCCCATCTTGGAAGCTCTCTCCAACGTGACGAGTTTCAAGCTTTGCTCATCTGTCTGTGCCCGGCTCACTGATCTCCTCCCCTTACATCATGCAGTGATGGAGACAGAGGAGGTCACAAACCTCGGTCTGACATTAAAAAGTGCTGCTCTCTGGAGAGGTAGGGAAGATCTAACCTTGACTTTGTTGCTTTATTCCTTGACATGGGTGCTGTTTTACGGTGTTTGGAAGATGCTCATGGAGATCAGTGGTCTCATGGAGACGCAGCTTTAGTGAGGCAACAAATGAGAAGCATTAATGTCTCTCTTATTAATGGTACTGTGAGTGGTCTAAGATAGGGGTCGGCAAGCTCCAGCCAGCTTCCTGATTTTGCAAATAAGGCACTGGGCCCCAGCCATGGCCACTCATTTGCAGATCATCTTGGGCCACTTTTGGGCTGTATGGCGCAGAATGGAATAGTTGGGAGATTTCTTGGCTCATAATACTGAATTACTGTTTGGTCCCCTAACCTGCTGCCTCCGGTCTAAGACCTGATGATGAGAACCATCTGGATCTTTTGTTTAAAAGGTGATTTCTGGGCCTCATCCAGACTAACTATATCTCCAGGGTAGGGGTTTTGGGAAGCTGTGCTGAACAAGCTTTCCAGGTGATTCTCATTATCACAGAGGTATTGGTCTCAGGTATGCCTTCCTGCCAGGTGGGGGAAGAGCCTTTAAGAGAGGTACAGCCATCAGGAGAACAGATTTTGAGTTTCTACCATCTGGGTGTCTCAGCACTGCTGCTCTAGACCTCATCATCTCAGCTAAGTTACTTCCCACCCTCAGTTTCTTTACTTGAGAAATTAGGCAATGGCAACTCATTGTCAACATGTATGTATATGGAAGGTACCTAATACAGTGGGGGTGCCCAACAGTGGTGACCCCTGTGAGAAGCAGCAGCACGGAGTACACATCCGATGGCCCTACCAGGGAAGCAGCTCAAGGACCAGGCGAGCCCAGCAGGGCTTTGCAACAATGGTGCACAGGCACCTTCTTCAGAAAGAAAAACTTCCTGTAAAGCAATCCCATTACAGAGTGCATTCAGGACAGCATAAAGACCTTTAGATTTTCAAAATTCCCTGCAGATCACTGAATATTGCAAGAGGTCATAATTGATTAGGATGTAACTGAGTTTGCAAAGGAATATTTAATATTATGATTGAGAACCCGGGTACTTAGCAGGAAACCTTCCCTCCCATTTCTAAGGTTAATGCTTTTAAAAGTCATTGCCTGATGAGATCATGCAAATTCAGCCATCTGTATAGCTGCTGAAAGAAAGTTTTTTTAGACAAATTGCTGTGCCTTTGCCACATAAATCCTCATAAGATAAAGGACTCCAATAATACTTCAAGTTACCAGGGAATTTCATATTTTACTAAAAGGGGGAAAAAAATCAATCTTAAATCTCTTAGTCCAATGACCAAAGAATCACTCCATTGATTTTGTTCAGCGATTTAGGTGGGTGTGCAATTTATCCTGATGCAATCTTATCTGATTTAAAGTTTACTTTTTCTGGGAAGTATTAATTTCAGTGTTCTATGGACAGCACTGTAACACCGGATCCTCTTTAAAGCCGCTTTATACAACTTATGTAAACATCCTGGCGTAAAGTTTCCTGTTAGCGTTTTTTTTTCTCAAATTTAGTCTGTATTTGCCGTGGGTTATTCCTCTTCTGAACAGAAGAGGGAAGCAAAGGCTTGGCTAAGTAGTGCACCTGAGCCTCCGGCCAGAGGAAAAGGGATCCACACTCCTGTTCTAGGGTCAGGTCAACAAAAACAGGATGGATTCTGTCAGGTATAATTTAGATTTGCATTTTTTGTTTTTCCTAAACCCACTAAAAATCCCCAAAACCGACTAGTGGAAATCGAGCGTGTTTTGCCGATTTAATTTTTTACTTTCAGTTTTTAAAAAAGTACCAGTGGAGAACATTCTCCTTAAGTATCACAAGATTGGAAAAATAAGCATCACAGGTACTCAATACCAATTTGAAACAAGGAAATTAATCCCAGACCCATGTGACAGAAAATTTCAATTAAATTTAAGAAGGGGAGGGGGTTTCAGTAGCTTACCATGTGGATATATGCCACATTCTCTGGGTGTAGTACACAGCTACAACCCTGACTTTAAGCTTCTATGTATAAAATAATCTAATGGTTTAAACTCACATATTAATCTGTAATAAAATTTTATTTTTTCAAAAATGCACACATTGTCTTGGCACCCATAGCATAGTGGTTATGGCACCAGACACATGCACCAAGGCTGGCATGTTCGAGCCCATGCTGGGCCAGCTAACCAACAATGACAACTGCAACAAAAAAATAGTCGGGTGTTATGGCAGGCACCTGTAGTTCCAGCTACTTGGGAGGCTGAAGCAAGAGAATCGCTTAAGCCTAAGAGTTTGAGGTTGCTGTGAGCTGTGACTCTGCGGCGCTCTACTGAGGGTGACATGGTGAGACTCTGTCTCAAAAATAAATAAATAAAAAATAAAAATGCACCCATTGAAAGCTGGAAAAACAGATCTGCAGAGGGCAAATGAGGCAAGACCCTAAGGGTGTGTGCCTCCTTAAGTTTATCTCACCCACCCAACCTAGTACTGGTCCTGAATGTAAGTAACAGGTGTTAAAAGAAAATAAAAATGTGATAGGTATTCATGGTAGCCAAGTTCACCAGTACCTAATTTAATTTGCAAAGGAGCCCACTGGGACAATTCCTTAGGTCTCCTTCCTTGCATTTTTCATGCATTTGCAGCTTTAGGCTTCTTGCTCTCACCTCCTAGGCAGCCAGAAACATGCAAAAGAAACTCAGATCTGATCCCCCAGACCTCACTGGGTGCTCTAGATCATTAAGGGTTTCCAGATCACTTGTGGGTTCTGTGAGAGGATCACGTGGCACATAACACAGCGAAACATACTTAAACCCTGCTTTCCCCTGGTCTGTCTTGTGGCTTCTGCTCCAGTATTTCCATCCCCTTTCTCCTTCTAGAAGCTCCAGGTACCACTTCTCTCCCACCTCCTAGCCAGCTGCCTCTTTTCTTTTGCTACTTTTTCATCTTGTCTCTCCTGTCAAACAATTTGGCTGATTGAGGATTCTAACACTTGTCTCTATTTCCCACATCAGTGCCCTAATAGATTTGAGGGATGGGGAAGGTAGAAGAAAGCTTGCCAGTCCTTCAGGAGACTTTGTTTTGGAGATGGACATGGGTATTTCCCCCACCATTTTTTTTTTTTACATGGGGCTGTGCTATACCTAATGTCACTCAACCATATCTTACAGATCTTCTATAGCAATATTTATTGAAAAGGTATTGAAAGGGGTGGCCTTGCAAACATTACAAAAATAGCAGGAAAATGACTAATCCTACATTTTGCTAGTAGCAGTTAAAGATCAATCCTTATAGATTAGATTCTCTTGCGGGGCACCCTGTGAAGTTCCCTTTTCACAAACCACTGAGAAGCCCAGCAGACAGAAAGGAAATGTAAATTGCCTTGTAATTGCTAGACTTATTGGTTAAATCTGCCTTTTAGAATTTTTCCCCCATAGCCTGAAGTGGTTCCTTCGTGTCCTGGAAAAACAATGGGGTATGCACATCAATCTTCAGTATCAGACATACCTGGAAAAATGTCTCTCTTCAACCTTTTTGAGGAAAAACAGATACAACATTCACATTCACAATACCTTGGGAATTTGGCTGCAATGACCCTATTTCTTGTCCCCCTTAAATTCAGCTACACCCTGAGTCTCAGGAGTGCGTTCTTTCCTTTTTCTTTGAGATGCCACATTGCTCTTTCCCTTCCCCCAGTCTCTTTCTAAAAGATAAAATAAGTTTATACTTTTCTATCCCAACCTTGGTCTAGAGAAATTCTTTTCTTGTCTCTTGCGTGAAAAGAGAATTCTTTCCACCCAGCAGTTACAAGCAACTTCATTATTTTTAATATCTGCCTATATTCTAGAATTAACTCTTCCTATACTAGTAGACGTTTATGTTGTTTCTCCTTTTTCACTCTGGCAAATAATCTGCCGTGAAAATCCTCCTATACTTTTTGTTTCTTTGTGTAGCTATTTTAATTGACTGGGTCAAAGAGGATGCACATTTTGACAGCAGATTGCAGAAGGGGCAATGGTGAGTATAGGGCTGTCCCTGCGAGTATCGGGATCTGTCCCTGGTGGTTATTTTTGTTTATTTGTTTTTCCCCCTGACCAACCTCTATTGGATTCATGTTTGAATACAGTTTTCATTTATAGCTTAAGGGCTGTAAGTAAAAACTGGAAGAACTATTTTTCCAAAGGAAAAAAAATCTTCAGTAATATATTGTAGCACACATATTACCGTTTGGGGAGTAGTAGCTCAAAAGAGCAAGGAGGAGTTTCCATGTACTGGGCCATGTAAACCGTCCTGCAGCTTTGGGCTGTGAGTGGAGCTGTGCAGATGCAGCGCCGCCCAGTGGCCGATTGAAGAGGATGGACTTATTTTCAGGCGCGCGTGCAAAACCTCTGCAAATAAATGCTCCAGGGGGCATTTTACCCGAGGCTGAAGCCCTGCATGAACAGCAGATGAGATTGGAGCCGGTGACATTTGGGTTATTGTTAAAGTGACTTCATGTGTAGCCACAGGCTGGTGCCTGGGGCAACTCAGGTTATTGTTGCTTTTGAATGTATTTGCATTTTATGTCTCACACGGCAGTAGCTGCATATATTAGAACAAAATAGTGGCACGGTATGGGGAGCAAGTTCTTCCTTGCTCTCGGGGGAAGTACTTACATGACTTCAGGGACCTCTGCCATAACTCTGTGGTCCATAAATTGGGAACCACTGAGATGGGATATTGAAAAGCTGAGTGCAAATGAAATCATTAACTCAATGTCAGGGGAGCATGCTCTTTAGAGGAATCCTGGGGTGAATTCTCAGCACACTCAAGGAACTCACGGTCACTTCTGCCCAGCATCCTGGAATGACTCCCCTATGTAACAAATCAACTTCTCGGGGCAGCTTGTTATCCTTGCTTCCATCTGGAGGGCCCACCCTAGCAGGAGCCCTATTTCCTACAGCTCTGGATCAGGACAGGTGCTATTGTTGTTGCTCTCAGCAAACACAATGCTTATTTCCACTTCCAAATCTTAGTTTCTGTTTCTCTACCCATCTGGAATGTCACCTCCAGCCCTCTAACAAACCAAAGCCTACCATACTTCCAATGTCCCTCTTAAAACTCCCAAAAGTGCTCTCAAGCCCGCGTGGGCCAGAAGTGAACTCCTGCAAGTGCCTCTTTCTTTGACCTTTCGTGTCACACAGTTGACATGTCTCTGTTCTGGGCAGGTTTACTTGTCTTCTCAGCTAGACCACAAGTCCTCTGATTTCTGTGATTTTTAGTGTCTTCGTAGCTCCTTGAGGCAGGTGCTTAGACGCCAGCTGGCGTTTAACAGTATTTACCTTGCTGCATAATGAAAAATGGTAAAGCCTAATGCTTTTTCTGGTAAATTTCAATCTTCATGTATTAGACCTGCTTCAGGCAGATTAAAAAAAACTTTATTATGTCTCTCATTCTCTGTTGTCCATCCAGCCATTCATATATATGAAGTGCTGGTTACATGCCAGGCCATTGCTATTTGGCAGAAAATAGAGGGAAAAATCCTTGGTTTTCTGGAACTGTGACCCAGGGTCAGCCTGTGCTGTATGGACAGAACCCGTATGACTCTCTGGCCTGTTTCCCCAGTTATAGTTGTCCTCTATATTCTTGTTCTTGGAATTTTCCCTCCATGTTCTTACCTATGCCCTATGGACCCACATTAAATGGTTACATGGAGCTGGAGAAGGATGGGGGCAGAGCCTCTCCCTCACGATGGAGATGTGCTCCTGTGAAAAACTGGCCAACCAATGTGGAAAATTGAACCAGTTGCTTATAAAAATCAAGCTACTCTGCCTGGATGAGAGATCGAAAAGCCAGATGACATACAAGCCTTGATCATATATCTCCACGTTCCTGGGCCTTCTGCACTGTCCTGAAAACATCTATTGAATGAGTGGGGTTCACACTCCTGTTGGGGATGACTGTGCTTACTCTGCTTTGGGTTGACTTTTTCTACATGAACAATGTTTTGTCAGCCTGTGGGTTAAGAGTATTTACTTAATGCACACAGACCAATGGGCAACTGCTAACTGTTAGTTTAGGGGATGTAATATCTTTGTGGATTCATACCACTTACTTAACAGCCAGAATACCGACTCCTTCATAGTAGCGTCATAATAAGGTAAGCCAGGTCTCACATTTATCCTAAGGATTCAGGCTTATACAAATCATCTATATTTTAGCAGGCAGTACCAACCTTCAAGTCTCTAACACATTTTAAATAATTCTTGGCATGCTATATATTTTAAGTATCATTAAAAAGCCATTTCTTTTAAAAATGTGTGCAATGTATTTTATGAAACTTATAACAAGTCTATGAAAAATTGATTATTTTTTCCACAGGGATATGTTCAAATGATTTTCACTCTGCTCACTAAATGAAAAACCTAGTATGCATTAGGTCCTTTATCTTATTTACTCCCTCTCACGTGTATAATCACCGTGTTTCCAAACAAAGAGAAATGGGTTACCTTCTTTGGGTTACCCAATAATTTCCTGTTTGGGGCAAAGGCGTTATGCAGATCTAAAGTAGAAAGCCTGGCTTTTCCTCTCAAAAGCCTTATTTTCCTATCCTGTACCTTCTTCCCATCAACTCAGGTGTACTGGGTCAGAGTTTGGTATAGGTGCTGCAAAGAGTGAGTGGCGGGCACCCGTGGTTGCTGGGTGCTGGCGGGTCGTACGTGTGATGGAAGTCCTTCTCGTAGGATCCAAGAGAGGTGCAAAGAGCTTCATAGACAAAGATAAAAACCATTCTGTTCTTTAGTCAGGGGTCTATTTTAAAGTTAAAAATGTGTGCCAACACGCCATTTACTTTTTCCTTATAGTTCTCTGGTGCTTCCTGCTATAGGCTGGTTATGGCTGAGACTACTTTCCCCAGCACCCCACTCCTTTCCTAGTCCTTGGGATCAGAACCGTGGCTGTAGTAGTCTCAAAGCTCCTCTGTGCTTGCATCTCTTCCCGACTGTGCCCCCCAATTCTTTTATCTGAGAGTCTTGGATACTTATGAAACTCTTGGAACACCTGGCCAGCAGTGGCACTGGACAGCGGGTGGCAGTGTGAAGATAGAGCCTGACTGTGACTAGGGTAGAGACAGAAATCGCCTTCTGAGCTGGCGTACTGGGTGAGCGCACCACTCTTGTTTCACAAATAGGGATGAGAGAGGCAACTAGTAGGGGCTTGAGAGACTGTCCTGGTTAATGCTGAGGGCAGGGGAGTAAGAGAGGGAAGAAGGATTTACCCAGCTGAGGGAGCAGGAAATGGGACATTATGATGTTTGTGGGTCAGTGCCTGACTGGGTAAGAAAAGGAGGAATCAGATGCAGCTGGACTAAAAGGGGTGGAGGTGTGGGGAGGTGGGACACTTAAACTGGAGCCACATCCTGGAAGATCCCAAAGGCCATGAGGGTCTAGGGGAAGATGGTGGGAGAGCAGTCTGTGTGGAAGGGCCGTGGTGATTTTAGAGATAGAGTTTTTTTGAGAGTGATTTGACCTGCAGCTTTTGGGGTTATCCTAGAGAGAGTTTAGAATTCCTGTCTAGTGGTTTTAATATGTTTTCTGAGGAACATGCTTGGGGGATGTGCTGGTGGAGGCGATGGGAGGGTCTGGGAAAAGAAGCCATGAGGCTGGGATCATGGGTTTCTGATTGTGCCAAATCAGACAGCTCCACCCTTGTCTGTCTTAGTGAGCTGCCAGGTAAAATTCTTTCTTTTCCTTGTGGTAAAAACCATACAATATAAAATGTACTATATTATCCAATTTTTTTTTTTTGAGATTTGAGTCTTGTTTTATTGTCTAGGCTAGAGAGCAGTGGCATCTTTACAGCTCCCGGTAACCTCAGACTCCTGGGCTCAAGTGATCCTCTGGCCTCAGTCTCCCTAGTAGCTGGGACTACAGGCACCTGCCACAACAACTGGATAATTTTTTTATTTTTAGTAGAGACAAAGTCTTGCTCTTGCTCAGGCTGGTCTTGAGCTCAAGCAGTCCTCCTACCTTGGCTATCCCGAGTGCTAGGATTACAGGCATAACCCACTTGGCCACCATCTTAACTACTTTCAATCATGTAGTTCAGTAAAGCATCTTCACATTGGTCTCCAGAAATGCTTCGTTTTACAAAACAAACCCTACACTCTTTCACTAAAAGCTCCAATTTTACCTGGAGAAAAAAACTCCAAGAAACCCCTTTCTACTTTGTTCTTACAAATTTGACTAGCCAAGTAAGGTTTACTTTGAAAAAAAAAAATCCTATAGCAGAGAAAGTTTCGAAGGCCTCTGGTCCATTGTGCCTGCCCCTCTACCATCCCGTGTTCTGACAGTGGGGAGATGGTGGGTTTGGGAAGCCACATGGCCACATAGTAGGGATGTCATGTGTGCAGACACTTAACCCAGACTGCCCGGTTCATATTCTGTTTCTGGGCTGTGTGAGACATTGAGCAGTTGATTTAACTTGTTGCCTCAGTTTTATCTGTTGTAGGGACCTGGCACTAGTAGTCTCTGCCTTATAGCCTTGTGAGGATTGAGTGAGTTAAAGCAAATGAAGTGCTTGGGATAGGGCCTGGTACTTCTGAAAGTGTTTGCTATTATTATGTGGCCTCCTAGCATGACTTAGCTCCTTATAAGGAGAGCTGTTCCCATGGCCCACCGCCACCTCCCTTGCCACTGTGTCCCTTGAGAATTCCTCCCCCTTGCATTGAATAGATGGCTTTGATTCAACCTGCCTTCCTCTTATACACCCATTTACATCTGGGGTGCACCTTTGCTGGCAAAGGATGCCCCATCAAGACCTTAATCTTCAAAGTGATAGAGGATATATATCTCAAGATGGAGGGACATCCTGTGACATTAATTCAACAAATATTTATTGAATGATTTAATGAGGAGGCACTGGTTTAGGTGCTGCTCAGAATGAATTTCAAAGGCCCCATTTTTTTTTTAATAATCCTCTCCCTCACCTAACTACTTGGCCTTTTGAATTCTTTCCCAGAAATGGTAGATTTTCTTTAAGACCAAAGAGTTGCTGGGATTCTGAAAGCCCCTGGGCAGACGTCCTGACACTAAGAGTCACCATCCTCCACAGCCTGCCCCTGATGTGGGTAGTCCCGTGTTAGTTACACCCAAGGCATGTGGCCCCTCCATTAAAAGCTCATGATCTCAGTTAGTTTAGTCAGAGACAGACTTGAGGAAGCTTTTCCCATTCTCCGACAGATGTCTTTTATATTAAAAATTCCTTTCTTCTTTGACAATCCTCATGGTCTCGATAATTAGATCTTTGTGTGATGGGCAACTAGACCTAGGCCAGACTCCCTTGCAGAGTGGACAACAGGGACACCGAATGAACAAACCAGGCACAAGTCCCTGCTGCCCTGGAGCTTTGTGTTCTGGCAGGACAAGCCTTTGCAAAAACAGACCTTTTAATAAATGGAATGTTTTTCTTGGTCTCTCATACCCGGGGAAGATGAAAAGTTTGCATAAAAATGCTCAGATTTGATAATGGAATGCTTTTGACTTATTGCTAGCAGTGCCTTTGAAAAATGGTTTGTAAAAGTAGATACTAAAAATGGTGCAGAAATACTGGCGCTCTCAGGTTGAGACAATTTTTCAGATACAAAGTTTCCAAATCAATTTATCTCAAGTTCTTATTCAAGGGTTGTGTGTGTACAGCACAGTTCATCATATTTAGAACTTGGTGAGGACAGCATAAGGCTTATCTTCCTTGGGCTTCAATCAGATGTCAGGAGGAATGTGGGATTCCGTCCGCCTATGCCTCTCCCGGGCTTCATCCTTTCCTCCTTGATATGAGCAGATGACATTCAGGGACCAGGGAAGCAGAAGCAGACGGTGGTGTGGGGACTAGTTTTGTTGAGGAAGAAAATAGGAATTGCCATTAGACGAGGGTGCATGGAAGCTCATCTGTCACAGGCGGGGAACTCTCTATCTAGGATGAAAAGATTGGCTCTGCAGGGCACACTGTTTGCTAGTCCCCTATGCCCTGAGTCTTGCAGTCACTGGTGTGGAGCATGGCGTTTCTTCCCTCGGATGCTACCAGTGCTTCATTTGTAGATACTTCCCAACACGCCAATTCCGGGTGCTTGGGCCAGTCACTCACAGTTGGTGGGTGATGGGCATCCGCGGGACCATCAAGAACTCTGGTGCCTGATAAAGCCACTAAACACCTTAAAGGAAACTAAAATCCCAGGACCACCTTCCTAACTCCTTATGCAAAAGGAAAGACTCTAGAGGCCGAGTCTTTCAATACCCACTTCCAAATGAGCTGCTGCTACTAACCCGGGTCAGTTAGATTCCCCCAGGAAGGCAAAGGCCTCAGGCGTCCGTCGACATGGACTGCCCCCACAGATCATTCGTGAGGACCTGGCTGCCTTGCCACAAAGGACATGCACCTTGTAATTTGGTTTTGCAAAATTTAAAGTCTGATTCCGCACTAATACGTGTTGGCTGCAGGACCCAATGTTCTTTCACCTGCCCGGGGACACCCACATGAGCGATGCTTCCTTCACTCCCTGTTTCTCTTCTAGCACTCAGCAGAATCTTACGCAAAATGTAGATTTCCTAGGCCTCATTAAGAATATAACTACTTACTTCACCCTGCCCCTTCTTTTATTTTTCTTTTCTCTCTGTAGGCCTTCCTTTTCTTAAGTACTGAAGTTCTCAAATTCCCCTTTAAAAAAAACACTCACAGATTTTTCCCTGGCTTGTGTTTTTCCTGGGTCCAAACTCGAACTTTGGCTTAATAGACCTCCATTGACTGAGCTCTTTCCCTCAGGCACTTATTTGGGGTTGTGGCACAATCGCTGGCAGCCTGTCATTATCCCCACTGCTTTCCCACTAAGAGACTCCAATTCTGTTCAGGTAGGGGTGGAGATCCCTTGACCTTGGGGAATGGAGGTGCCTCCTGCAGCCCTAGAGCATGGCCTAGAAAGGCCAAGGCCTGCTAGAATAATCCCATTTCCTTTTGCCAGCCTTCCTTGCAGCTCTAAGTGGCTATGTGACACTGGCTGATGAGTATGCTGGCAGTTTCCAGGGAACAATTCCTTATTTTTCAGGTAAAAAGATAGAGCTTTATGAAGAGAAGGCTTTTCTGCCTACCCCTTCCTTCTAGTGTGGGACACTGTTGTAATGATACAAGGTCTAGAGCATAGTGGCCAGTTTATAACTGAGTTTAAAGTAATAAAATTAGACAGGAGCCATTTGGATCCCTTATAGTGGTGAGTTGTCACCAAAACTGGACTGCTGGCTCCCGTGTTTCTTGTCATGAGAAAATTAAATGTCTGTATCACCAAAGTGGCTCTCTGGTACTGGAGACTGAATGGGTTCTAACTGACAGTGCAGTTTTATTTCTTGCCTCTGAGGTCAGATGCCCACATAGCATATGGGTGTCTATAATTAGGACTATTGTGCCACCAAGAGGGCACTTGTCTAAATGTCCTGACTTGCTATGATTTTGACTTGGGCTCATTAAGCTTAGGTGATTTGGAGGAGGAGAACCGTTAGACATTTAACCCCAGGTTGCCCACTGTAGGCTCTGCTGAATTATAGGCCTATCAGACACGTCTACCCCAAAGGGTTCCATGGACAGTTACACCTCCTACAGGCCCCTCTCAGAGGGACAGGTGCTATGTCTGCAGTTCCATCCATTCTGCTTGTCTCTGCCTGTGTTCAGGACGCCCTTCTTGCTGGTTTGAACCTGTGTGGCAGCCTTGCTTCTGGTAGCCCTGAGTCCCATTATCCCTTATCTGCTTGATTCAGCCCAGCATGTTTGAAGAAGAGCAGGGAAGTGAGAATGGTTGAGTGAGAGTCACTTGCAGGGAGTCATAAAGAGGCATAGTCACGTGACACTTCTACAGCGCTGCAGGAATGTGGCTGTGCTCTGAGTGACAGGGGACAAGGAGGGAAGTTTCGAGCAGGCCACTGATGTAACAGACACATTTTCAAAGGCTCCACCTACTTCCTGGGATAAAAGCAGACTGTGGGGCAGGGCAGGCCGGGGAGAGAGGAGACCTGTTAGCAGGGCCAGGGTGGTTGCAAGGAGCAAAGTGAGAACTGGTTGGATTCTGGGTGTATTTTGAAAGTAGAGCAGGATGTCATGACAAATTAGATATAGGTATGTGAGAAAGAGTAGACTCAAGGATGACTCCAGGCTTTTATTTCTAACTAAGCAGTGAGAAGGATGGAATTACCATTTCCTAAGATGGAGAAGAATATGAGAAAAGCAGGTCTGACGGGGTGTGGGGAACTCAGTCTTGCCATGTTACATTTGAGATGCCTGTTAGACGGGAGCCATTTAATGTTTCTTAATTAGTTCTGTATAACTTATTATGATGTATGTCTACAGTTCAGGAAAAAGGTACCAGCTAACGATATGCATCTGGAGGTAGTCAGCAAATGTGTTGTAGTCAATGCAGTGAGACTAGGGCTGAGTGTAGGTGGAGGGGAGAGTTGTGAGGGCTGAGTTCTGGGGTGCCCCTATGTGCTCAGGCTAGGGGGTAAGTAGGAGCCTGAGAAGGAGGTAAGATGAGTACAAAGTGCTGGAAGCTGGAGATGGTGTTTCCGGGAGGATGGAGCAATCACCCAGTTACCTGCTGCTAATTGGCCAAGTAGGATGGGGACAAAGATGTGACCATTTGGCAAGGGGAGGTCCCTGATGGGATTGGTAGGGCAGTTTTGGGCAGTGGTGCAGAGAGAACAAAACTTGAAAGGGATGTTGCTAGAAGTCTTGGAAGGAATTTCGCTGACATGAAATGCAGAGTCTCAGAAGGAAGAATATTTTGGTTTTTTTCAAACCAAAAACCTGTGCTGGACAAAGTTACACAGGCAAGGAAGGTTTTGTTCAAGCCTATTGCAATAGGAAAGTGATGTTAGGCTAAGTTGAACTCAACTCTGCTAAAGCAGAGGGTGGTAGGGTCTTAAGGGCTAGGGGGAGCAGGAGATCACAGATGTCTGGGTTTGCTAATTGGCTTTCCCCAAAGGAAAATGAGCTTCTCACATCTTCATGACAGGAGATAATTGCATGATTTGGAGCAAGGTACCCACCCAAGTTAGCCTCCCACAAGACCTGGGAGATAGGGGTACTGTCTCCTTTGCTGACTGCATTTCAAAGAGATGGAGACATTCCTGGATTGTAAAAACCAGCAAGCAGCTTCAAAAGATTTATGCAGCTTTGTTTACATGTACTCCAAAGGAGTGAGAAAGAATTTTCAGTTTCAAGTTTTCTAAAGAAAATGCTGCAGGAAAAGGGAAGTGTGTGTGTGTGTGGGTCGGGGTTGGAGGGGAGCTAGGGTCAGGAAGAAGCTTTCACAAAGATTAGTCAAACTGGGGCGATGTTAAGGCCATCTTGATTATTTCCAAAAGAGTTATAACATCTTTGTACTTAAAATTTCTGCTGTGTGCAGGATAATCATGACTCTTTCCTTCCTCCTCAGGCCTGCTTTTGCCTGTACCATGACAGTTCCATAAAGCATCCTGCCGCCTTCCCCTTCCTCAGCAATTCCTTCCTCTCTAGGCTCCTGCTGGACAGGGTGCAACTCACTTTTCATCTTCTCCGTGGGACTCTCCTTGACATTCACCCTGGGCAGAATCCATGGCTGCCTCCTCTCAGGGCCCCTAGAGTCCTTACCTCTTTTACGGTACTGTCTCAGGTTTTAGGACCTCCGTTGATTTTTTTAGTTTCTCAAGGGCAAAAGCATGCCTTATCACCATAGTGATTCTACCTAAAGAATAAAATTTGGCTCTTGGTAGTCATGCGGGGTGAGGGTATCATTATGCAACACTGGTAAGTCAAAGAATCTGTCATTCTCCCCTCCTAAAACATATATCTCATCAGCTAGAGAAAAGACCTAGAGTATTTATTTATAGTATTTTGCATGTTATGTACTAGTGTTTTTACTGAGTAAAGAACTTACAGAAGTTTCTACTGCTGAAGAAGTATGCGTGGTATAAATGGGAGTAATTGCCTATGTTTCTGATTTAATGGCAAGAATTTGATTTTGAATACACAAGCCCTACTAGGAATATATTTAATAATTCTGCCACTGTGTAACGCACTTGCTGAGAATCTCATGTGACTCTGAGGCCTACCTACTGTATGACTTCTGAGTAAAGCAGTTCATAAACTATTCCAATTTTAGATTGTATGGAGATACAGACAGGTTGAGTCAGCGCCAGTCAGCTTCTACTCTCAAGCTGTATGAGACGACAAGAGGGTGGAACTCTGCCATTACAGATTGACAAGTTGGTTTAATATCAACCAAGAGAGGATTTCAGTGATGGAGCTGCTGGATTGATTAAGTAATACAGTATCACAGGCTCTAATGGGTCTTGGTTTGGCAGGTTTCACGGGGTATGGGGCTTTAGGGTTCAACTTTGGAGCACATAAAAAGAGCTGATACTTTTACCTGTAATTGTGCTGGGGGGCTCCCTATGATTACAGCTTTAGACCTTTGAATGGGGCTGGAGAGGGGAAAAAAGGCTTTAGAATTAGCAGAAGAAAATGAACACGAAGACAAAAACCAATAAGTGGTCATGGAGCTGCCAAGAGTGAAGGCAGTAACGAGACAGAATTAGTTCTTACTGACAACTTGAAATTGCCTGGAACATTATAAAAATCAATCAGCCTGTTAAAAGCAGACTCGCAGTGACCACTGGATGGTGTGATGTTTGCAATTTGTCTGGACACAAATTTAGAGAAGCCAGTAGAGATTTAGCCTAATACATAGCTTTTGGCTGGTACAAAGCTTTTGAAGAGAAGGCTTGGAATTAGCTTCAACCAGGCTTATTTGTCTCTAGCAATCTTAAAGCCAGTAGAACTGATGTTAGTTGATTACTCATTTCTGCAACCTAATAGCTATTGTCATTTTGCTGTCCTTACACTGTATTATAAAAATAAGTTTTAGTGTTCTCTTTTCAGCCAGATACTCATTATGTTTCTCTGGTACTAGTTCCCTAGTGGCTTTTAGGACTACTGTAATTTTTGTAGCCCTCGAAAATTTAAATTTGGATGGGAAAAATAGTAACCTGCTAAGTTCATTCTTTTAACAGATGTGGTAGATGCAGAATATATAGAAACTCCTTGAGGAGTCTCAATCTCTAGGAAGAGGCAGATGAGTAAACCTGCAATTACAATAGGGTAGAACAGGTGGAGAGAGGACAGTGTCTGATCATGTTGTGACAGCTACGTCTTGGCAAGGCAGAAGTTGTCTGGCTTATTAACCATATCCCCAGGGGCTGGCACATGGATGAAGCTTTGTCAAAAATTTTTTTTAGTACTCCCAAGTAGGCAGTTGGGTTGAACAAAGAAATGTCTAGACATAGGGAAAAGCAAATACAGAGTCCCGAGAGTATGGACATAACTTAGGTCTTACATGATGGTGGGATGGAGGGATGCAGGAGGTCAAGTGCCAAGGGAGGTGGCATCAGGCCACCAAGGGGCTCTAGGGGGCCCTCTGAAGGCTGCGTGGAGCTTCTGTACGTGACAGGGGCTTACAGGTGTTTATCACTTGACCAAAGGAATGAACGGAAAGACTTCAAGCCAGGGAAGCCCTTAGTTAGCATCTTAGATTTCTCTTGCCTCTATGGGAAATTGTTTGGAAGAGTTCAATATAGAATAGGGCTCTCAATTGGGGGCTATTTGCCCCCCCTCCCCCGAGGGACATTTGGAAGTGTCTGGAAATATTTAAGTTGTTACAAATTGGAGGTTGTAGTCTGGGTGTGGTGGCTCATGCCTGTAATCTTAGCACTCCGGGAGGCTGAGGCGGGTGGATCATGAGCTTGAGCTCACGAATTTGAGACCAGCCTGAGCTAGAGTGAGACACCGTCTCTAAAAGGAGCTGGGCTTTGTGGTGGGTGCCTGTAGTCCTAGCTACTTGGGAGGCTGAGGCAGGAGGATCACTTGAACCCAAGAGTTTGAGGTTGCTGTGAGTTATACCATGCCACAGCACTCAACCCCAGGGTGATTGAGTCAGTCTCTGTCTCAAAAAAAGAAAAAAAAAATGGAGGCTTTTATTGGCATTTAGCATGTAGAAGGCAGGGTGCTGGTGAATATAATGCTCTGAACAGCCCCTGCTCCATCAAAGAATTATGAGGGCGAGGTAGACATTAGCAAGCATACGAAGCTGCAGATTGAGTAAAGCTAATTGCAAGGTACAAAGAAAATGTAGTTTCTTCAATTTGCCTAGAACAGATGTGATATTCCTTTAAGAGCACTCACCAGTTAGAAGGGAAAAAATTAACAACACTTACTTTAATGCAGTTCAGAACTTAGTATGATCTAATGATTGTAAAAAGTTCCTTCAGAGAGGAGGTCAGTCTTTTAGGGGATAATTGCACAGACTTTTCTATGACAACACTCTCTTCTCCCCTGCTTTCTCTGTCCTTTCCAGAGTTTATGGGTGGAGGGTGTTGGGAGCTCATGACCGTATGGAGCCTGGAAAGTTCTTTAAAGAGCTCACTGTAGGGTAGAAAGAACCTACATTCTATGCTTCTCAACCCAGAGTGGCTCAGCAGGATTTTTGTTTCTATCAGATATTTGGGCTTCATGTAGGATTTTGAGAAAAGGTTCATTCTGCTCAACACACTGGCAAACCAATGACCTGAAACACCATCAGGGCCCCCTATGCTAGCTTATGAGCTAAAGGCTTACATCTGTGTCCCGTGACGCATTAGGCATTTTTATGGGTACCATGACATTTGTTTCAAGGTTTAGTTGTGAGAATTGGGCTGCCCAAATCTTTTAGTCATGTCCAATTTTGTCATCATTGTGTAGATATGGATAAAAATCTTTCTATCATGGTCAATATGTTCTTTACAAATGTAGCAATTTCTCTTTGAAAACTGCTCTCCTAAGGGAACATAATAGATTTCATGGCTCCCCAACGAAGAGGGAAGGTGTTAACTAGCTGCGTGGCTCAAAGTACATCATTACAGTAACTACCTTCCTCTGAGGAATAAAGAACTGGTCTTATAGCCTTAAAATTCCCTTTTAATACCAATAAAAAGAAATTTTCACACTTGTTCTGTGAATCAAGTTTCCTTAGTAATTCTGTCTCTGTGGCCTAAATCTTTTCAATCTCATAACTTTGCCCTCTTTTCCTGTTTTGCCTGTGAGGTTTAAGGACTGCTAGATGACAGCAGGGAAGAATACAGCTGAAAAGAGTTTATGATATAAAGAACTACTACTACTAATCATGTCAGCTGTCATACATAGCCACCAATATTTAGTGAGCACTTATTATCTAAGCAGCACTCTGACCACTTGTCATTAACTCGAGTCCTTATCCCAACACTCCTAAATGCTCAGACTGGAAATTGAGGCATGGAGAGGTTAAGTACCTGTTCAAGGTCACATTGGGCCAAGCCTGATTCAAACCCAGGTGATCTGGTCCCAAAGTCCAAGTTCTGAGCCAGCACACCTCATGAAGAGTGTTCTTTACTCCAGTGTTGGCTTTTCTGGGCTCTGGACTGACTGTTCTCTCTGCTTTAAAGTTTTCTGTGTGAGGGCCATTTATCTGCTTGCATTACCAGAGCAGCCCATGTCAGTGTCCTCAAGAAAAGATGCGGAATATTTAGATCTTTAGAGAGCAAGGCAAAGTAGAGCCAGACAGAGAGGTATATTTTGTGGAGTACATGGTGAAAATTCTTCTTCTGGAGAATGAGTTGTAAGCTCCAGAATTCTTCCCGTTTCTGATCACTCATGTTGTCACTGACCGTCTACCCTTGATTTGCGTGGCTCAGGTGTGTGGGTCCAATAGGGCATTAAGCACACATTTAGCAAGTATTTATTTAAAAGTTTATGATGGGCATAGCACCATGCCAGCATTGTGGCGGTGAGACACACATAGGCTTGTTTCTTTGTGAAGGATTTAGAATATATTTGGTAAGTAGGATACACAGTTACTAAGCTCTGGATATTTACTGAACACTGCACTAGGCATCCTATTTTGGTCCTCATTTGATTCTGCTAACATCTTTAGGAGGTTGGTATTCTCCCTATCAGATGGAACTGAATCTCAAAGGAAATCAAAGAACTTGCTTAAGGTCACATTACCAAAAAGGGACAAGGTCAGGAATCAAACCCTGGAGTAAAAGAAAGATAAATAATGTCAATCATAAAAACATTTGTTTGTTAGGTGGATCTCACAGTGACAGAACACTTGCCACTGATTACCGTCTCACTGGTGACTGGAGCCTTTTGGAGCTATCTTGGACGCTGAAGCAGAAGGGATCAAAGCTGTGCAGTCCAAATTCCTCTCTGCAAGAAGCCATTCTGAGTGCAAAGTCATACTTGCTGCCTTTAAACAAAAAAGATTCATTGTTATTATTTTTTGGTCATAAAGCATACAATCTGGTGGGTTTTTAGTATATTCACAAGGTGAAACAACCATCACACTTATTCTGGAATGTTTTCATCACTCTCAAAAGAAATTTTGTACCTGTCCCTTGTCACCCATCCCTGCCTGGAACCACTAATCAGCTTTCTGTCTCTGGATTCACCCATTCTGGACATCTCACAGAAACAGAATCACACCGTGTATGGCTTTTTATGTCTGGCTTCTTTCACTTAATGTTTTCAAGGTTTATCTCTGTTGTAGCACGTACCAGTACTTCATTTCTTATTACGGCTGAAAAATATTTTCTTGTATGAGTCCTCCATGTTGCACTTGTGGCTTTGGAATGCAGAGTCATATGTATTAGGAGAGGACTAGTCTCATTCTTTTTTTTTTTTTTGGAGACAAAATCTTACTCTGTCACCCTGGGTAGAGTGCCATGGTGTCATAGCTTACAACAACATCAAATTCTGGGGCTCAAGAGCTCCTCTTTCCTCCCAAGTAGCTGGGACTGTAGGTGCCCACCATAATGTCTGGTTCGTTTTTTTATTTGTAGTAGAGATGGGGTCTTGCTCTTGCTCAGGCTGGTCTCAAACCCCTGAGCTCAGGCAATCCACCTGCCCCAGCCTCCCAGAGTGCTAGCATTATAGGCGTGAGCCACTGCAGCAGCCTCTAGTCTCATTCTTGACTAGGAAAGGGTATGAAATGAAATCTGTTGTTCTTGCTTGCTTTCCCCTCTGTGAAAGGTTATATGGTTTTCATGGAGTAACCTGACCCTCACGAAGAATGGGTGAACTTGGCCTAGCTCATCAGAGGTTTGGCTCCAGTTCAGACATGTGACCCTAACAGGGCTGTCATTGAGTTTGTCAGGAAGGCGGCCTGTTCCTGGCTGGGGTTGCTGAGATGCTAGTGTGCTGAGCTTTTTACCACCACTTACAGGGAACCTACCCGAAAATGGACATGACATGAAGGAACACAGAGGTCTTTGCAAACTTGCCTAAAACAATCTGGTCACGTAAAAACTTGTATGTTGTTTCTGACTGGTACTTGTAGCTACTAAAATGTATACATGCGTTAAGGTTAACTGCTTTATAACATAGCTGTGGATTACAACAAAAGCAAGACTCACATAAATTCTATTGCATATATAGACAGTTAATAAATAAACATGTCATTTCAAACAGGAGCCAAATAGTTCAATTGATCTGTTTTATTAGCTTTATGAATTTCAAAATCTCTTCTTTTAGGTCTTCAATGAAAGGTCTAGCTTCACTTTTTTAATAACTCTCATTCTTCCTTCTTTCCTTTCTGCCCCACATCTGAACAAGCATGTAAGAAGAATTTGTTCTTTCTTCCTTTGGTGTGGCAGGACATTCAAACCACACAAGCTCCTTTTCCTTGTGTGACCCCTCTCCCTGGCCATACCCCTTAATGACAATAAAAACCTAGGCCAGTCTCCTTTCTTTGTTTGTGATGGTTCATTTTATGTGACAATTTAACTGGGCTAAGGGATACTCAGCTAAGTGGTGAAACGTTATTTGTGAATCTCTGTGAGGGTGTTTCTGGAAGAGATTATCATTTAAGTCAGTAGACTGGCCCGATGTGGGTGGAAATGAGGGAGAACTCGCTGAGGAGTAGAGACAGAGGAAGCCGTCCTCTTGAAGCATTTATTTAGATTGGAATTTATGAAATATTTTAGCTATTAGGGAATGTGGATTGTGAGGCAAGGGATAAAGGACAGATAGGAGATGTGAATATCTCAGAGAGTATGTGCACAGGGAGACCACAGTGTGCATCAGGAGCCCCAAAAGTCTAGGAACCCCCAAAGTCTGTTGAACACAACAGCACAGGCCTTGAATAAAAAGGACAAGAAATGTCTTACTCAGGCCAGACCCTTCCCCCACAGAGAGCCTGCACAATGGTCTCTAAGGGCTGAATGAGCCTTGTGAGTTGTGCTGGGAACAGCAGGGCAGCTGGCTCCTTGATAAGAGAGGCAATCTCTTGGGGTTAGATAAGATAAATAGTTTCTTTATCCCCTGATCCTGGTATGGTTATGTGTCAGCCTATCTGCCCTGCAGGGACCCAGAGACTTAATTGCCTCCTGTGGAAACTGTGTGAGTGGTCAAACCTACTGTCTGCATCCTGCTTCTAAGCTTTGTTCTTTATTTCAGCTACTGCATCCCAATTTTTTAGTGTAGAAATAACATAGAGTAGAGTAGAAGTAGTTAAATAGCACTTTAGCTGAAGTTGTAAAAAAGTAGTTAAGTCAAAGTGGTAAATACTGTAAAAGATGATGGATAGTGCAGTTTTTTTGCTTTCCTCCAGGATTATTCATTTGCTGATTTGAAGACAATGTACGTAATAAATACTGAGTTAAGGCCAGGTGTGGTGGCTTATGCCTGTAATCCCAGCACTTGGGAGGCTGAGGCAGGTGGATTGCTTAAGCTCACAGTCTCTAAAAAAAGAAAAGAAAAAAAAGCTGGGTGTTGTGGTGGATGCCTGTAGGTCCAGCTACTTGCAAGGAGAATTGCTTGAGTTTGAGGTTGCTGTGAGCTAAAAGAACACGGCAGTCTACCAAGGGTGACCAAGTGAGACTCTGTCTCAAAAAAGAAAAAAAAAAAAACAACACTGAGTTAACCCAGAACATGGGCCTTCATGTCTCACATTGGTGGTGCTGGTACCCTGGGCCCTCTCTGTTTTAATCTTACTTTGTCTCTTGTGTTTTTCTTTCTTTCATTCTCTTGTCTCTGCCAAGCATTGGGGATACCCACGGGTTGTACCCCCTACAGCCAGGCATTGTGGCTCATGCTATAATCCTAGCATTCTGGGAGGCTGAGGCTGGTGAATTGCTTGAGAGCAGAAGTTCAAGGTCAGCCTCAGCAAGAGCAAGATCCCATTTCTAATAATAGCTGCGCATTGTAGAGGGCACCTCTAGTCCCAGCTACTCAGGAGGTTGAGGCAGGAGGATCTCTTGAGCCCAAGAGTTTGAGGTTTCTGTGAACTATGATGCCACGAGACTCCAGCAGGGGTGACAATGTGAGATTTTATCTCAAAAAATAAACAAACAAAAAAACCCAAATGAGTAGACCGAGTAAAAATATGCTTTCATCAGTATGAGTGGGGATTATCTAATCCGTGGGCCTGAATAGAACAATAAGGCAGAAGAGCTGTTCTTGAGCTGGAATGTCCATCTTTTCTTGACCTCAGGCATTGGAGCTCTTGATTCTTGGGCCTTTGAACTCTGGGACTTACACAAACACCAACCCTCACCCCCTGTGGTTCTCAGGCCTTTGGCCTTGGACAGGGATCTACAGCAGTGACTCCCTTGGTTCTCAGAATTTCTAACTTGGACTGAATTACATCACCAGCTTTCCTAGTTCTTCAGCTTGTAGATGGCATTTTATAGATTTTTTTTTTTTAAGAGACAGAGTCTCATTTTGTCACCCTCGGTAGACTGCTGTGGTGTCACAGCTCACAGCAACCTCCAGCTCTTGGGCTTAGATGATTCTCTTGCCTCAGTCTCCCAAGTAGCTGGGACTGCGGTGCCTGCCACAATGCCCAGATATTCTTTTGTTGCAATTTGGCTGGGTCCAGGTTTGAACCCGCCACCCTCAGTATATGGGGTTGGCACCCTACTCACTGAGCCACAGGTGCCGCCCATATTATAGACTTCTTGGGCGTCATGATCATATAAGTCAATTCCCATGATAAATTTCTCATACCTATACACCTATATATCCTTTTGGTTCTGTTTTTCTGGAGACCCCTGACCAATACAAACTTTGGTATTGAGAGTGGTTTTAGAGGGATAAAATTTTAAAGATAGATTTTCTGCATTGGTTTTGTGGTTTCTGAAATTGGCTCTCTGAGGATTTAATTTAAAGACGCTAATGACTATTTCTAGTAGTAAAGAGAGCATTGATAGTGCATGATGTGAGCTATTTGTAGAGAGAGGCAAAACAATGGCATTGGGTACTTCCAGTCAACCACTTACAAGAAGCAAGGAGCTGAGTAGCTCTATATCTCATACTTTTCACCATTTTTTGAAAACTAAGGAATACAGGGACATTGGTTGGTAGTTCTTAAAGTTAGTAGATAAACTGGTGAAAGAAAAGAATAAGCTTATGGATTGAATTTCCAGCCTAGGTGCCACATAAATGAACTAAGGGTTTCTAGGCTCTGTGAACTAAAATAAAATCTTTTTTAAGAGGGAACCTCAAGCTATCCCCCTGGGTAGAGTGCCATGGCATCATAGCTCATAGCAACCTCCAACTCCTTGGCTCAAGCGAGTCTCCTGCCTCCGCCTCCCAAGTAGCTGGGACCACAGGCGCCTGCCACAACGCCCGGCTATTTTTTGGTTGCAGCCGTCATTGTTGTTTGGTGGGCTGGGCTGGGGATTCGAACCCGCCACCTTAGGTGTACATGGCTGGCGCCTTAGCCGATTGAGCCACAGGCGCCGAGCCCTAAAATAAAATTTTAAGGCTCCCCTCTAAGCAACTGACTGACTGGAACCCCTCTTGGCCAATGAATCCCTAAAACTTGAGAAAGGAGATCAGACAATCCTCCTCATGCCCTCCCCCCACCCCTTCTTAGAGATGTCTTTTGTGACTCACTAACAGTCCTAAGGCTATGCAAGACCTACCTGCAGGTCCTCAAAATACATACAACCCACTTGAGCCTTTATCCTAAGCATTTTTTTCACTGACTCCTGGTCTTTTAGACAGAGCCTAACTCTTTCAGCCAATTGTCAACTAAAGGATCTTTAAATCTACCTATAACCTGTAAGTTCCCACTTCCAGGTGTCTCACCTTTTTGGGCCAAACCAGTGTGTATTTTCCAGGTATTGATTTATGACCTCACCTATAATCACTGTCTCCCTAAAATGTACACAACCCAAGTGTAAACCCCCACCTCGAGTCCATTTGCTCAAGGCTTCTTGGGTGTGTCTCCAGGTCATGGTCCTCAAATTTGGCTCAGAATAAACCTCTATAAATTATTTTACAGAGTTTGGCTTCTTTTCCTTGGACAGCTGTGAGGGGAAAGCCTATTTCCTGTAGCTGCAGGGCTGAAATTGCTGCAAATCAAATGCAGGACCTGTGATTGACTGAATTACTGGGCAAGTTCACCTTCCAGCCTGGCAGGGTGACTACCACGAGGTCACTGACTGGGAAAGAATAGAATCCTGTAAGTTGGGATACGGACCTGTTGAGAAGACCCTGGGCATGCTGAGCCCCTGCATTCTGATGGGTCTTTTGTGCCCCGTAGCAGCTGCCCCCCTGTCTTAGGGGATTAACACAGCATTACCTGAGGAAACGCTCATGGATCCCCAGAGACAGTTATCTTGTGAGACTGATAGTGACTTTCCTTAGGCCCTACCCTCACATTGCTCTTTGTTTACAGACCTTTAACTAGACTCAAGGTTAGCACTCCCTGCATTGGGGGTGCGCTACACTCCGGAAGAACGACTGTGTTTTCTAATTTATACAAGCAGAAATCCAGGGAATATGTGTAGAAGTGAATATTAAAAGTGTGGGATGATGGTCGAAGGAACATAAATTTGGATCAGGCTGAATTTACGAGTATGGGCCCTTTAAGCAGAGACTCTGAATTTAGTGTTATAGTGTGGGGAGTTAGAAAAGGCTCCAATAATTTATTTGGCTGAAACATACATCAAAAATTGACCCACTGCAAGCTAATTGGAAATGCCCAATCTCCCTTGATTTAGATGTAGAGGAAACGATTAAATGGCTTAGGAATACTAAAATGTTAGAGTAAATTTACCATTTAATATCTACTCACCTATACTGGGAGGGTCCACAACTGCTGGTTTCACCAAAACTTTGAGAAACAAATTTGTGAGGGGAGTCCTGTCATCTTTGAAGCCCTCTGTGATCATTCATCTCTGTAGACCAGACCTTATGGTGGGAATCAGTCATTCATCTGGAAAACTAAATGCGACGGGAATAACCTGAGCCCAGGGTCACAGGAGTCAACTTGTGGTGCTGAATCACCAAAGACAAGGCAGGCATACTCACTGTATTGGACAGCAGAATCAAAGTAGCAATCAGAACACTCTGACTTGTGCAGATCTATGGTGTTGGCTAGTTAGTGATTAATCAGTATGTTCTCAGAAGTGGAATAGATAGGAAGTCTGCTAAATTCTTGATCTGTATAAGCAGAAAAGTTTCAGGTAAAGAGAACAGAAGTCTAACTCCCCAAATAAAGAGTATGATTTCCCAGTTCTTGGACTTGAGCCAGTTTGGGTCTCCATGAGGAAGGACCCTGGTACACTATTGAAAATTTATACTATTAACCTTTCTCCCAACCTCCCCCAAACTGACAATGATTCTAGAGACCCAAAATGTTACTGTGGCCCTCTAGGCATTTGAGAACATAGTGAGAAGCCATTGTCTGTAAATCAGAAAGTTGATCCTTACCCAGATACTGGTCCTGCCAGTGCCTTCATCTTGGACTTCTCATTCCCTAGAATGGAGTGATACATTGTTTATAAACCACCCAGTTCATGATATTTTGTTATAGCAGCCTGAATGGACAGGCTTATCTTATCAAGTAGATTCAAGCCTTCCTGAGGCCTGTCCTGCTCTCCCTAGAGAACTCGAATGTAGGTAATAAACCTTTTCATGCCCTCTTGGTGGGTGGGTGTGGATGTGTGCTCAAGAACACCACCAGTCTCGATATCCAAACCAAACTTTGTGTGGAGGTTTGTCCTATGTCTGTAAAATGGCCACATCAAGGACTTTGAATGGATTCACTTGAGGCAGAGATGATAGTATCCCAGAGGCAAGCTTCTTTTATCTTGAGTCAGTATCATCCCACCAGAAATTCTCTGAACTTGTGGCTTGACATAAGACTTTGGAGACTAAAGTAACTCCTTTTTGGATGTTAAAGCACCATGCTGACTTCTAATTAACATCACTTGGAGGAATGCCTCTAAGATTTCCACTTTGTCTACTGTTCTTGTGTAAGGGAACATACTTACCATAAATCCTGCCCTTAGGTCAAAACAACCTTGATGTTATCACACAAATTACAGGCTATTATATACATAGTGTTCTTATCTTTTCCTGGAAGATCCTCTTTTGTCCTGTAAATCCCCTAAAGAGAATGAGTACCCTTTCCCTATGGTATATAAGCCCTGGGGGGTAGTGGTGGAGACATCTTGCACTTTCTCAAGACCATGCTTCTGTCTGGGGTTCTCCAGTAAATAACCCTCCATGGACAAACTGGATTTCTCTGCCTTGTTCTTTGGTTTCTTGGCTCCTTGGGTCACTTTGCATATATAGTTTCTTCATGAAACGTGATTGGTTAGAGATGAAGCACTGAGAACCAGTGACTGGCTAAAAGCTATACTGCAAAAATGATAGTCACAGTTCTTACAAGAGAGAGGAGCATCTCAACAATACTTTGGCCAATCCACATATTTTGAATAGCTTTAATGTCACTATTGAGAACCCATTCCTAACATTTGTCAGGTCTACTAACCAGCCACTCTTCTTTTTTTTGCAGTTTTTGGCCAGGGCTGGGTTTGAACCCACCACCTCTGGCCTATGGGGCTGGCACCCTACTCCTTTGAGCCACAGGCTCCCTGCCCCAGCCACTTTTCTTATGGTCACTGTATTTATTGTCTAAAACCTCTGGTGTTAATGGAGGTATGGATAATAAAAATGTATACAGTTGTTGCCTTTGGCTGGTTCCTTTTCTTTCTTTCATTTTTTTTTAGAGATATAGTTTCACTTTGTTGCCGTTGGTAAAGTGCTATGGCATCACAGCTCACAGCAACCTTTAGCTCTTGGGCAGGTGATTCTCTTGCCTCAGCTTCCCAGTAGCTGGGACTACAGCGCTCACCACAATGCCTGGCTATTTTTTGGTTGTTGTTTGGCAGGCCTGGGCTGGATTCCAACCCACCAGCTCAGGTGTATGTGACTGTTGCCTTAGCTGCTTGAGCCACAGGTGCTGAGCCTCAATCTTTTTTCAATTAAACACTATGATACTTGTATCATTCAATGTTTCTTAAGGAAGATAGTAAGACCTCCTTTAGTATCCTAATTAGGCCTAGTCCTTGCTGCCAGGAAATGCAAATAGTATCTGCTGCAATGTTAATAAGTACTGTTTGAAGTTTCAAAGCTGCCTTAGTGAAATCTTCCTGCTTTATTCCCCCAAGCTAAACTTCATGGGTGGGCACTTTCTGAAACAGCCTTCCTAGAAGGTTTAAGCATTGGGGCAAAAATGGAAAACTTTGCTCAGCCTTAGAACACATTCTAACAGCCCAGTGGGTACAAGGATACTTAATAATAAAGATTATCACCAAAGAATGATACTTGTTTGTTTTCATGCAAATCAGCATTTCCAGAGGACTCCAACATTTTAAAAACTAAGGGAGGTTAAAATAATGTGACCAGATTCTAACATTGGTAAAGCAGGACACCATTGGGGGGGGGGGGGTGGGGCCAGGCCTGACAACAATGCAAACTTTGATAAGCAGTTCTCAATAACCAGTTCTCAACAATTATTTGTTATTATTAAAGTTTAACATTATAAAATTAACAAAAATAATATAAGACGCATATCCTGGCAAAATAGCCACATGGCAGCCAAAAACGGTATATTCCCTTCCTGTTCTCCCATGTTCCCTAGCTTGTCGTGCATTCTTTCCAAAAATCAGGGCTTTTTTAAAACGCCACAGGATGCAGGACAAATTGTTAAAAATCGGGACTGTCCTGCCAAGAGCTGGAAATCTGGTCACCTTACTCTGGGAGGGGGGAACT